>WOGJ01060927.1:0-16054 GCA_015342185.1 Leptinotarsa juncta | reverse complement strand
GGAAAAATGTTTTTCATGGATTTTCGTTTATTCAAGTGTCTAGAAGGTGTGTGATTTTTTAAACAATGATATTTAATGGGTTCAAATTTTTTTCATTGTTCAAAGGTCCTATCGATCGCCTCTAATTCAAAATTATAAATATTGCTGATAGAAGTTCCGGGAGGTGGGACTTTTTTTTAAAGGAATTTCAAAGATCTTTTTTCAAATTTCGGGTATCTCTAATATTTTCCGATATATTTGCAAAAAAACAAACACCCGCCTGGTTTTACTGAATTGTTTATGACTTCTGCAATTTTTTCGAGTCCCTTTTGAAATTTTTCAAAAAGTTACTATAAGTCATTCCGAATCGAGTGAGCCATGGATCATAATTTCCGATGCCTTTGGAAAGATGTTCCAAAAGAAAAGTATATTGTGATCCAGACTCTTCAAAATAATGCAAAATTATTCATTATTCAACAGTTATTAAATGTCTGGATTGTTCTTGAAGTGAGTCAAATGAAGAGAAAATGATCGTCTTCCCAGTTGTTGAGTTGTTTATTTTTTAGTGTAATGACTTGTTTGAGAAACCCGAGAAATAGTTTCTATCGTCAGTGCATATGAAAACGATTCACGGTCAGATGATTCTTGTTTTTATGAAAATTCCAGTATTCTTTGAGTACATCAATGCTTTTCTTATATGCCAACGAATGTTTTTTTTAAATATTGAGTATAATTATCAACAGTGTGCTTTGATATTCATCAATTCATGGTTCTCCTAGTGATTTTCCAATTCTATTGAATTTTTTCAAAAGTATACTTCTATATCACTTCAAAATCATTACCAACTTCTCCAAAAAGTGTCATCGTCATTGTCCATATCGTTTTTCGGCTCAAAAGCAAAAGCCTCTTTTGATTATACAAAAAACAATACGAAAATAAATGAGATCCTGATACTCATTGGCGAAGTCTAGCTTAGAGCTACTCAAACTCAATCAACCAACAGGACCATTCCATAACGGATGCGAACATAGATAAAATTAAAAAAAATAATGGCGATGGTACCACGAAAAGAGAAAAATAAATAAAAATATCAATTAGTGATTATTCCCTAGAGAGTTGATAAATCGAATTGATCTGTTGCTTATTTGCTATTGATTTGTCCATAAGCAAAAATTGCTTATGGACAGAAGCGAAAATTGCGCAAATGAACTCGCACCAGTATTTTGCAGACTTTTCAACCTGTCTTATAAGAATGGGGATTTCTTCTTGTTGGAAGATTGCTCGCGTTCACCCTATTCTCAAAAAGAGCAAGAAAAACTTTCAAAATAACTATATACCAGTCGCTTTGCTATCCGTGATATAAAAAATCATGGAGAAAGTTGTAAACCACCACGGTAGCTGCTCGGCTCGACGTGAGTGCTTTGTTCAGGGACTCAAATCGACCACCGTATTGGTCGCTGGTTCAAGATCCAGGCTGAACGATCGATTTTCACTCGCTATCGTCCAAACCGTGTTAGGAATCACACGTTAAAAGGTAAGACCTCGTTAGTCCTTAGCTCGCACAAGTTTCGACTTCTGAGGGTTGTCGTTCGTAGGGGTTCGATAGCCGGTTAACGAAAAAAACATATTTTAAACATAATTTTTAAACATATATCGAAGGAAAAAATTCATTTATGCCAAAATGGTCTAAGGCTTTCGAGGCTGAGGATTTCAGTGTCACTATTTTTCGGGCTTGAAGGCCGTCGATTCTTGAAATTTTTTCCAGACATATCGTTGGCGCGAGTAGCTAGATTCTTAGAGATTTATGCATTCCGAGTAATTTCCGATGACTGGATATTACGGCTGCGTAAGGCGTATTTATGTTGACTCAGGCAATTTGGTATGCTAAAACATGTACCTGGATTAGGTTACTTTCGTAACGTGTATTCATTTTCACTCAGATAGTTTGGTGTGTTAATACCTGTACCTGGGTTGAGAAACTATGACTTCAAGAAGGTCATCAAGAGGATGATCAAACACGTGTTGAAATAACTGTTTGGTTCTGGAAAAAACTCCAGTATCATCCAATATGAGAATCCATTTTCTGATATTTCTTTCGAATAGAGCAAATCGGATTTTTGTTATAAACAAAAAATCATGAAACGACAGGGTAAATGGATTCTTGGTAGGATTCTAAAATATATCATAGAAGAAATGAATCATGAAACACATATTTCTCTAAGAAAACGTGTTTCGTGAATGAAATGGATCGTGTGAATTGTGTTCAACTGATCAATGTCCAAAAAACGCAATTTATTGCCTCAATATTCAAATCATGAAAACTATTTTCAACATTTTTCTCAAAATATGTGTATTCTTTTGAAATGTAGGTGTCAGAAACTTTGGAAGGAAGATATTATCTTTATACTATGAATCGAACGCACCCGCTGAAAAATCTAAGGCAAGATATCTTAACCACTAATTCAAGAACGATGCTCTTGTTATTAGATTCAGAGTTGTCACTTTCATTACTTTTGTAATAAAATACTACTGTTAAATATTTGTATTTCTAGTTCTGATTATTATGCTAGTAGTTTTTACCAGTTTCACGTACATCTTGACAGCTTATGTCACACGTTTATGGACATGAAAACAAAGGTTTTGGCTTTCTATTTCTTCGCCCTCAAACAAAAAATGATGGAAACTTCCAAAAAGAAACGAAGAAAGCAACTAATTTCAAAATGAACTCTTTTCAAAGATTTGTAGATCATGCAGGAATGCATGCACTAACTGGAAGAAAGAGCCCTCTGTTAAAAATATTCTAATATAAACATTGAATTTCACGAAAGAAAAAGTACTTGTTCTAAAAAACCCTTTTTTGTATAAGGATTGAGCAGTAGAAAGCCATAACTTTTCCTTCCTAAGAATTAATCACTTCTTAACACATAACCCGTTCAATTTCACGGACTTGTTTATCGATTTTTCTTCAGCGAGTCTATGCTAGCTTCTGAAAACAATGGCAGATATAAGAAGTACGAAAACTAAATAATATAAATTTTAGTACTAAAAACAAATCTCGCGTCACACAGCGGCAACACTGTTCAAATTGTTTGATTTTGTTGGTGTATATTGTCGGCATTCAGCATTCATATTTAGGTATTTTTAAATTGTGTTCCATTTTCTTAATATTGTACTTGCTCATTAGGATTGTTTTGATCATCGACAATTATGACTGACAGAAACAGGTGAGTCATATTTCAGTTACTTTCGTGAGCCTGGTAAAAGTAAGCTCAAAAGGCACACATGGAGAGGAGGTAGCATGTTTTCAAACCTAATACTCACCTGTTCAATGAGTTGTAGTTGATCAAATATATAATGAAGTCTTTCCAATTCCATGGTGGACTTTCTGGATTCTTGAGACTTTGTATATTTCTTATAAAATCCTGGCTCCTGGCATGCTTGAAAATGAGGACTTTCTTGCACAGCTTGCTACATCAAATATTATGTATCCAACTAAACTAAGAATTCTATGAAAGAAAAAATCAGAGCTGAAAATTAAATATAACTAACTTTACCAATAATGTAAACACTCAGGAAGTCACAGATAATCTGAATTGTATTGATTACAGATCTCTTTCAATTCTTCATATTTAAAAAATGTATTATTAGAATTTTAGCTCACACAAAGTATAATAACCACTTCATATCGCTGTTGTAACATTTCAGAATTATAACACCTGTTTGTTGCTGCATATTGAAATGTTTATGTTACTTGAAAAATATTATTGGCAAAGGCTTGACACTAAGAGGTAATCGTTTTCTTGGAGATGCTGTTCGCAGCTCACGCAATCAAGTTTTGAATATACTAGTTTTAAATCCAATGTTAAAAGTTCCTGTCAGAGGCATTTTCTTAATGGATGTGTTCTGCCTCCCTTTTTCTATATCTTGTATATTATTGACCATTAGGAGCATGTAGTGTAAGGACATGAAATAATATTCTATTTTTGAAGCCAGCCACAATTAGATCATCTAAAGTTGATATCCTTATGTATGAACCACAATGCATATGTTCACGAATCTTTTCGATTCATAATTGTTTATGTAATTTTCAGTTTAGTTGAATATGCCAATACTCTAATATAGTTAGCTGGGCTACTAACTTGTATTAGTAGTTAGTTTTGCATGTTAGTAATAATTTATAATTGAAGTCTTCATAAACTGGGTCTTTATAAACGGTATCGCCTGCATATAAAAAAATTCAAAATATTTAAATAAATAGAATCAAGATCCTACCACTTGTCCAAAAAAATTAACTTGACTCTCTATTTTCTTGAAGGCGTGTTTCCTCAAATAGTCTCCATTAACCTCATTTGTGAATCAATAAAAAACTGTTTTACTGCTAATCATGTCTTGGCCATGGAATGTACAATCTCCGCAAAAAAATATAAAGAGACACCAGAAAATAACATCTTGTTGTCAATACCAAGTGAATGAAATCAAACTACACACGCATTGATTCAATTCTTGATTCTTGGTTCAATTCTAGCATTTGCAATAATTTCAAATTTTTGTGATATCATTTTTAATTTTCTGGTATAGGTTTTTTATTATATTATATTTTTGTTATTCGTTTTCTCAAATTGTAACTTTGTAGTTATAAGCACCTATATTACTTTTCATTACACTTAGTTATCCCTGTAAATGGTTTTTAACTGTAGGGTGATAAAGGCTGTCATTATTATTACAAGGGGTAGATTGTTATTTTTCTTTCTTGTTTCACAAGTCCAGGCTATGTTGGGTGATATCTCCCAATGGGAAATGCCTCATTCTGAGGTCTTGTTATTCACTCTACATCAGTATTGTAGGTAAAAGACAGTAACGCAGCGTTTAATTATATTTTTTGAATGTTATTAACGAACTCAACAATGAAAAGCTGGTACACTTATGATTTTTAATCTATAATATAAACACTAAGCGAAACAAATATCAGCTTTCTAGAAATGCAGAACTAAGAAACTTCAACTAGTTATTCTTTCATTATACGTTCTACTTTACTACTTCCACTTGTCAAACTTACGTTATTGATGATGTTTCAAACTGAAATTACTTGAGTAGAAGCACTATTTGTAGAAGTTGCTTGTCAATCTACCTAAGTTTACCTCAGATATCTTCATTATTTCTTCCATAGATAGAAATAATATATTATTGAAACCACACAATCATTTTTTAAATTTTTCAGGAATTTTTGTTTGCTTTCTGGATTCGAGGAGGATATTGACAGAGTAAGCAATATTGATATTAAGCATTGCCTTAGTTAAGCTTTTTTTATTCTGTTATTGAATTGAATCGTGGTGGTAAAAGAATAATTTGTGTGAACCAGTTTTTGAAACTTTTTCAAAAGATGAAGCTATTATATTTTGTAACGACACTACGTGAAAACTGGCGGTAACTCTGTTTCGGAGTTGATAAACTCTTGATACCACAGTGTTTATTTCAAACTACAGATATACAGTTGACTTACTACATGGAGAAAAACTTTACTCCAAACTTTTTTTGTCGATGATTTCATAACTGTTATGAATTTTTATTTGAAAGGAACTACTGCTCAGGGATCTGATTAATAGATGGACGTTGTTTCATGAGACATGAAAACATTACAGGGCGTTCCAGCGCATAGGAGGACTAATTCTGATATGGAAATCATATCCGAAACTTCACCCCCCTGCGGTCACCCCCCTATTTTTTCAATGGCGTGGGGGTCAAGTGACGCATCATTTGAAATGTCTTTTGTCCCTCTATTACCTCTGTAATTTTTTCGAAATTGGTTCATTCGTCATTAAGAAATTAAATGTTGAACGATTTATTTAAGAAAAAACAGAAAATTGGCTGTCGTACATTTTAATGAGGAAATTAACAACAAATAATATCAACGGATAAATTGTTCAAAATGACTTCCACCTAGTTCCATACAATAATACAGTCTACTCTCAAAAACGTTCCGAACACTATCAGGTGTTCATTAATACCGATCTCTTGTGTCTTGCTGAAAATAATACAGAAAAATTTTTAGACTGCATTGATAGCTTCAATTTAAAACAATTAATTGATACGCCAACAAGAATCACTGATGTTACTTCAACTTTACTTGACGTTATTGTAGTATCCAATGAAGCAACAGTTAATCACTACGGCACTCAGGACACATCTCACATTTCTGATCATAATTTAGTTTTCGGTGCAATTCATCATGAATATTATAGAAATGAGGAACAGTTTTTTACATTTAGAAATCTTAAGCGAAGCGACAGAGATCATCTGCTGCAGCCTTTAATGACATTTTTTTTTTCAGGATGTTAATGACAACATTAAATATTTTACTGATTTGACGCTACCCATATTTGATACGATTGCGCCAGTAAAAAAAGTAAAAGTGAGGAAGGTTCAACAACCATGGATCTCTGATAATGTGAAACTGATAATAGGTATGAGGGATAAAGCTCTTAAAAAATTCAAAAAAACTAAGTACGTTAGTGATTGTAACTATTATTAATTACTAAGAAACCAAACCAATATCATGATAAGAAATGAGAAAAAAGCATATCTTAATCAGGTTATAAGTGGTAACCATAATAGTAAACTATTATGGAATAAAAAAATAACTTGCCAGAAAGACTTAATGATCCTATGAAAATCAATAAATGTTTTTTTTTAGTAATTATAACCAACATTTTGTACCTAGTAATGAGTTATTGAATTATTATAACAGTAATTTAAAAAATTATATATCTATTGACAAATTTCGCTTTGGGCCAGTAACAGAAAATATTTTTTACAAATGTATTTTAGAAATAAAAACAAAAGCCTTAGGTTCAGATGAAATTAATATAGATTTGCTATTTCTTTGCTGTCCTATAATACTACCATATCTCACTAATATAATAAATTCATGTTTGGAAAATAATATATTTCCTGAAATGTGGAAGATCTCTAAAATACTGGTTCTTCCTAAATATTTAATCCAAATATTCTTAACGACCTGCGCCCCATAAGCCTGTTACCTACTTGTTCGAAAATATTGGAAAAAATAATGTGTTTTCAAATCAAATGCTATTTAAATTCCTTTAATATTTTACCAATCAACCAGTAAAGAACACAGCTGTACAACTGCTCTCTTGAAAATAACTAATGATATTTTTGAAGCTGCTGACAAAGGTAACACGACTGCTTAATACTCATAGACTTCTCCAAGGCTTTCGATACCATTAGTTATCCAATTTTATTTGCAATTTTGAACTTCATTGGGTTCTCTGAACCTTCTATAAATTTAATTAAAAGTTATTTTAAAGTTCGTTCACAGTTTGTAGAAACTTCAAAGGGAAAATCAAGTAGTGAATTTATTAAATTTGGAGTGCCTCAGAGATCTATACTTGGACCCTTATTATTTTGCGTATACACTTGTGATCTGGTTTCTGTTTAAAGACATTGTAATTCACATATGTATGCGGATGACACACAACTATATCTATCATTTAACCCTAACGACGTTGCTACTGCTAATAGAAAATTTAATGAAGATCTAGCTCGTCTTATTTCAGCATCTGAAGCTCTTAACCTCAAAATCAATTCACTAAGCACTAATCATAGCTTGGTGGAAAGCTTGTATCTAGCCTCATTTGTTTTTTTTATTTTTATAGATTGAATATTTATTGTATTTATATGTAATAAGGAACTACAAATAAATATTATCATTATTATCCCAAATTTCAATTTTTTGAGTTGACCCGTTCAAAAAATAAAAGGGGGGACATTAAAGAAATGCACTGTATATACGACTTTGTTTTATACTATGTAGTTATGTAAATTAAGACAAAATAAAATTTTGAGAGTTTAAAAATTAATCTATATTACAAATTGTTTGAAACATTTGACTATTCATTTTGGAAAATGTCGAGCCAGTTCTACGCTAATATTTTTTCTGTCTATTTATTCAACAAAAAAAGTTTAATATGAAATCTAATTAAGTTAATCAAAATGTCACATTGAATGACATCGGCTACAGATTTGGATGAAGATCTCGAAAATTGTAACAGACAATCAAATCATTTGAAGAAAAGTCTCACTGACATCATCAGATGCAGTTGATTGAAATCCATGGTAATTTTCACTCACCTTGTATAAGAGAAGAATTCAGCCATTTTATGTAATAACTATTGGGATAGTTCACCAAAACCTCATTGGCAATTATAGATACAGGTAATAACAACACAGCCCCAATTGAAACTGCCAATGAAAAAGTACACAACCAAGTGCTGAACCTGTAAACTGTCACTTCATCTTCGTCATTACTGAAATAATCTTCTCTACTTGTGCGCTTGAATCGTCCTAACAAGGCAAAACTCAAAAGATACAGGAGCAGAAAAAGGAGAAGAAATATCTGGAAAAAAAACATCTGTTGACCATTTAAATTGAAAAGTGCTTAGTGTTGGCTTCCTACTTCTTCATTCTTAAACAATGTTCACCTCAAAAATGTGTATGTGTCAAAGGAAATATAGCTCTTTGGAATTCAGGCATTGTTCACAAGTTATTTTTTTGAAAACGGAGAATGATTACTTTCCGAAACGTCAACCACCTAAAGAAATCTTCGGTGGTTTATATTACACAGTAACTTTTTGGGGTGAACTTTTCAGTTTTCCATTAATTACATCTCGGAGTCTCTATTGATTTAGCGAAGGTAAACCCAAATAATACATTTTTCTACCTTCAATACGATAGATACTCTCGGATTTTTTTCAAATAATTTCTCCGCCACAAAACAATTTCTTCTCTTTCTATAAGAGCACTTTTTCTACCTCTTTTAATAAGTGACATTTGAATGTTCATTTGATTTAATGTACGTAATAAAAAACGTTATAATATTTTGGGCGTCGATCCATTGGAACTTACTTCGTCTGCGACTTTTTTTAAGGTTAGGATTTCATTTCGGAAAAAGAACAAATGGAATTTCCTACGAATAGCACATTTGGTGCTATCATCAAGCAGAATTTGTTTTCTTCCTCTAGTTTCAATGTCTTTAGATAGATTATCATATTTACCTTAATTTTCTTTAAAGGTTATAAGAAGGAATTTTGAGCCTATTTTGCCCCCTAATTTGTTTTACCGTAAAAATGGGGTGTTTCATCGCGAGTGGCGGACAGTGTATATCACTTTGGCCAATCCCATTCAGGTGGTAGGTGCATTTTTGGCATTTCCATCAGTCCTCAGAGTTTCATTGTTCTACCTCGAATATTACGGAAGATACTGGGGTGTTCCCATGAGAAGTGTGACACGCTGTAGATGTTCAATCTTTGTTTGGCAAAGCCTAAAGAGATGCCAACGACAGGTTCTGGTGCGATGATGCTGCTTGCAGCACCCTCCTTGCAAGAGAGTCAGCAAGGGAGCCAGCAGCCTCATTGTCTTCCAGGTCAGTATGGCCAGGAATCCAGACCAGACACAATATGTCAAGTCTTACTATCGAGGAGAGTCGTTTTTGGCAATTTGCTACAAATTTAGACGTTGCTCGGTAGGAGCCAAGAGCTTCCAACGGCGCTTGACTGTCGGAAAATATTTTTATTGACTTGTGTATGAGGTTGGATTCTTCCAATCTCTCCGCAATACAGTCGCATAGGTTCTTAGGCAGGTTGATATCTATGTCCTGGGTCTGTGACTGAAAACAGCTGCACCTCTCTACTCGGGAACAGTACTTTATAAGGCAGTTCATAGCTGATAGTTGGAGGCATAGAGTCAGAGGTCATTTCCAGAACGCTGTGACTTCCAGTGTCAACCAACAGTCTGTTGCACTCTGCATAAAATTGATTTGTGCAGTTGGCAATATGCACAAGTCTATATACAGTCCATCTAGTCTCTCTCTCCATAAAAATGTGGAGAGGTAGACGATAACTTGGTTAGCGAAACGCGCGTCGAGAGACTGTAATTTTTGTTCTGGTGTTGGAAAAGTGCTTTCAATAGATTGAAGAATATGACTGAGACAAACCCCTCTACTATGGCCTTTAAACTTCCAACAGCAAATAATATAATATTTTCTTCCTATGGAAGAAGCCAAGTCGGTCCTATTGATGCATATCTGCATATCTTAGCAACATTCATTTCTAAAAGGTGGTGAAGAACCTACTTGTTGATACACCTTATTATAGTTTGGAAGAGTATTTTAGTGTATCCTTTTAACAATATATTAGCAATATATTACCAATTTGTTCGTTGTACTATCACTTTATACATGGTGATATTTTATCTATATATTTTAGAACATTTTTCATAGTTACATTTATACATTTTTGGAACTTTTATATATATAATTTATACTTTTTTTAGTACTTTTTCTATATCAACATTGTATTTCTTGAACTTCGTCAATAAGATGCAAATCTTTGGACAATAAAGTATATTTTGATTTGATTTGAAACTTAGTAATATAATAACTGCCACAAAAATAACATTTCCTTTCTTATTTGTGTCATAATTAGAACCACGAGATTTGTTCTCACATTGTTTGAAACCATAATTTGAATTGTAATCTAATTTTACAAATAATAATAATTATTTTTCAAATCACTTGGAAAATTATTTGATTTATGCACCATTTATCAGTAGAAATCTCTCGCCTGTTTTTGTTGCTTGGATAACAGTGATGATCTTCTCAAATATTTACTGGCTTCTCATGAATTTATTCAAGGTCTTATTATCAAACTCAAAGTGATATGCCACAAATTTGTATAAAAAAATGGAACAACTCTTTTTTTTGATTTAAATAGATTTGCTATTATAAATAGAAAATAAGAATCATTCATTCAGCCTCAAACGTACATTGTCATAACGGTTACAAGTGTATTTGGCAAATGGAACTTCATAGGTGATACAGAGTCCTTAACTGTAAAAGTACTTAAAGGAATTTCAATTTCTCTTGTATCGGAGATATTCACATTGGTACTAACAAGATAGAACATATATAGAAGCCAATTTTTAGCTAGATAGATAGGTACTAATGAAAATTTAAATTTGTATACTCACAATTTGCTCCCTGACATTGTTGTGAAAACTTTGTTCTGTTAAATCCGATTCTTCGGCATCATATTCTTCCATAATTAATAATTTCACCTATTTATGAATATTCTCTCTGCTCCCAAAACTAGGTTGTTCATGGTTATTATTGTAATATAAATTCTTCCATGGTCTTTGAGCTATTGTAATGAAAGATAGCACATCAACAAGTTTAATTGATTAGGATAGATAACGACATTATATTGGTATATGATTATTGATTATTTTCAGAGCCATCAGCAGCGTATAAAATAATTAAATTATCTTTGGCAGTGTAGATTTAGATAATTCTCCAAATATTTATAATTCTCTCTCTTTTTTTAATCGGACTTGATTACGCTTATTCTTCTTTTGTTTGTTCAGGAGGACTACAGCACAGAGGAAACTTATCTATGATCATGGATTCATGGCGCAAAGGAAAGAAATTACATCTGTGACTGGGCGACATCTCGGTTCAATAATTCGAATGTGACACTCTAGGAAAACATTAATAGGGAACGTGCATATTTCAAAATAATATTGACCTTCAAATGATATTTTCAGAAAAACATTTCTTGAAGAAAAATAATATCAATATTTCAACAATAACAATAACATATGATAGTATATGTTTCAGTTGTAAACATTTTTTTGGCAGCAAGTATATTATCTTCAATAAAACTGTGATAACTGCTCGGGGCAAATAAAACTTCAATCCAGGCCTGACAGAATGAAAATGCAATGATGTACTGAATCGTGAAACAAAAAGTACTAATCCGGAGAAAATGTACTAAAAATATAAATATCAATATGTACTACCACCGAACACAAAAGGTATTAAATAAATCGAGGGAACTTTAAATAAATGACGGAAATTGTAAATAAATGGCGGGAATTTTAAATTAATAATTTATTTATAATAACAAAGGGACATTTATTAAAATAAAAATATTCTCTGAAATACATATAGATATAAATACCAAAAACAATGGTAACAAAAATACTTTTTTGGACATATATTGCCTATATCACTTGTACAGCGACTAAAAAAATCGTAAATAGATAAAAATGCAAGAAAAAAACTTATTAACATGTCAACAAAACAAATGAATCTATATTATACCTCTTGTATAGAAACTAACTGTTCCATATTATTCATATTATCGCTGTTATGGTTGAAATAAGTGCCTCTAATTCTGCTTGGCTAATATCAGTGTCAATTTCTAAAACAATACTTCCATTGAGGGTTGTCGTTCGTAGTGGTGCGACAGCTCGTTAACGGAAAAACAGATTTAAACAGATTTTCATTGACCGGTTCTAGTTCAAAAGCAACCTGCTTTTTTTCGACTTAAAAAGACCTTTGAAAATAAAGCGTATTAATATATGATAATCAATTATAATTTACAATTCAATTAGATCAAGATCTTCAGATGATGTGGTGCTGCAGGTTTTTCCGGGTTTTCCTGCAGCTGAAAAAGCAAATGTGCCACTGGAATCAATGAAGTCGCCCCGGAGCGGAATAAATTTTTATTGTTGTTTTTATTTTTATCGTTGTTTTGCATTCTATGGCTAGTTTGATTATGAAGCCATACCCAAACAGGGTACTTGTATGCCTCGCTATTCTTGCTCAAATACATACCAATAAAACCCTTCTATTTCTTTTCGTCATAAATTCGTGTGCTGGAAAATTATTACCCAAAGTACAATCCAGTCTATCTATATTCAACTTCACATCGAAATGCTTCAGATTGTGAGTCAGCGGCTCAGAATGACTGAAGAGCATTTTATTCAATAAAACAGTAGGAAAAAATTAACCCGATTGAGAAGAAAATAATGCCGCCGCTGCTGGTGGCCACAAATCAATTGTGAAGTTGCCAAGACCTCACCCAGTCCGGTCGACGTTTCGCGGCTGTTCAATTTTCGCGCCGTTTCGATGGAATTCTCTATCAACGTCGAGAAAATTTGTTCACCATTTATAAATACTAGTACGACCATATCGACATAGTCGAGTGAAGTCCTGTCTCGCGGACAGTGCGTTGCAGAGCGATCGTATAAGGCAATAGACATTTGTTTAGTTAAAGTGTTTTGTGGTATTAACAGTAAAATAAACTTGATGATTGTTCAACGTAGTCAATTATTATTGAACCAACAGGGAAAAGCGTAGCAATACCTTCTCAGACATTCACCAAACGCATTGTCAATCACATTCAAATTAATTGCTGTACTATCATCTTCATGGCTCTACTCAAACTGAACGTTTTATCTTTTTGTTTGTTCTTTCATACGGTCAGAACGCCTTAGTGCAGGTAGTGCAGGTTGGAGTTTCTCCAGTTTCATTGTTTTTAGGAATGTGTAGTGTATTGAATGTTAGGTCTTGCTGTGTTTTGATTTGTATTTGTTCCTCGATACTCCTACTTCTTTGATATTTAATGGATTTAGTTGCTTTCGACAATTTTTCATTCTTGCCTTGGGTGACACCATCAAAATTTTACATCCTTACTGGCTTTGCCACTGGTTTTTTGTTGATAATTTTTTATATTCACAGGATTTCTTATATTTTATCATTATCTTGTTATATTAAAATCAGTTGAATTCTTGAGAATTTTTTTTTCAGGTATTCGAAAGCGCTGATATTATCTTTGACTTAAAAAATAAATACGAACCAGGAATCAGCAGAGAGGTGTGTATCGTTCAACAATGAATTGAAAGGAAGACTCAATTCTTCCTTAATAATTCGATTTTTAATATTAATTTTCAGATCCAGAGATTTTGCAGACAAATTCTTCAATGGAATTTCAACTTCACCGCATTCGATTTCTTCGAAATTGACATGACTCTGCTCTATGAGGTAAATTGATACTTCAAAATTATTCAACTGTGATTTTCAAAATTATACTGGGAGTATTTGTCAATTTCGCAAAAATTCAAACACACGTCAGGTATATTTGTAAAGGGGGCAAATTTTGACCTGACATGAGAATAGAGGTAAAGTGTACCTCGATAAAAAAGGTATTCCCTTCATATTAACCTTTCGAATATCATTCCGCTCTTCAGAAGATATCTCATGCCAACAATACCATTTCGAAAAGTGCAGAAGATGAATCAATTTTCAATAAAAACATGTCCTGTTTCTTCACGGACAGTAGTGTCAGCCTAGCACCACTGTTGAGAACTAGGAAGGATCGAAACAGTGCTGTTTGGTGTTGAATCAAAAATGGGTTGAATTTGGGCTCAGTTTTATAAACTAGTTTGCCTTACAGTTAAAGCAGCAGTGAAAGACAAGATGACGGCGGTGGCGATCAGGGCCGGATTTGGAAGTCTGAAGGCCTTGGGCCCCCGTTAAATACTTTCCAATTCAATGAAAATAATTCGCAATTATTGTAAATTGTTTCTGTATTATGAATAATTATTTGTTTTTCAGGTTGTAACTACTGCAACCACTTACCTTACCATCATGATACAGTTACGAAAGAATTAAAAGAGACAAGATATTGGTGCAGTCTTCAGAATAGTCAAAATATTTTAAAAACACAAAAAACAACATATGAATTCAATTTTTCATTTTGTATTCTCTGCTGGGCAGTAAAGAAAACAAAACCAGTTTTACTATATCACTATAGCGAAGATGCCTATACACTGGTGTAGCGACTCATTCGTGTGGAATTTTAATGCAAATCTGTCGACCCATATGGCTTACTCGATGTCATTTACGTGAGCCGCTTTTTGAAAAGAACGTTAGATACCGTTAATATCGCTGTTTGTGTGACGGTACCGTGTTCCGCATTCTACATCGTGATGATGTAAACTCGAAAGTAGAAATCCTCACGAAATATTATCAACCTTCCGAGGTCCAAGCGTGTGAAAATATCTCTCTACGCCAATGATACAGCTCTCTTCTCATCTTCCATGGGTCGGTGGATTGGGATCGTCTAAAGGAAAAGTGCATTGGACGATCCCGAGTGCTGGTACCTCGAATGGAAGTGAACCCGAACAAGACTCTGGCGATAATCATGGGAAGAATATCTTCTCCGGCCAGAAAAGTGAAGATCTCTGTAAGTGAGATCGACTGGCAAGCGCACCTTTTCTGAACTTTTTTGCCAAAATAATTGGTTCAATAGGAGTGAGAGAAACAAAACTTTGCATCGCTGCCGCTTCCAATTCGTATCTAGAATTGGGACAGATGGTACCCGACTGAGTTTGGGATGGCGGCATGAATGTCCTCAGACGTCAGTACCGCCCTTCACGGTGTACTCCTACCTGGCTGGGGTGAGTAGATGAGAAAATTATTCATCCGTTAACGAAAGACATGACGGCCCCTTTCTACAGAGTGTCGGGGCCTTCTATATCGGGAAGGGTCGTCTATAGCATAATTTATAGCTTCCCTAACTAACGGTTTATCGTGAGTTTTCACGCCATCAAAAACTCGCCGATTCCTCGACTGAATGGACTGCTGAATGGAAGGTTCCAATTTCATCGTTCTGTGAAAATCTTAGTGTTTTGGATACTTTCATCAATATGGCTTCTGGAGACCTTTTGAAACAAATGATAACATTACGTGCGAGGAATCTGTGTCAATCGACAAGGATCTGGAATTTGAAAATAAGGATTTACATGTTTCAAGTTCAGCGAGTAATTTTAAATATTCATGAATGCTTGAAGAAGGAAAACTGTCACACTTCACTTCATAGAATATGCGAGTTAACGAAACTATCTCGTTCGACAGTTCTTCGAGTCATTAAAATAGGGAATGTCATTTACCGTGCAAGGAAAAAAAATCGCACACGTTGATGGTGCTACAAAAGATGTGATTCGGCGAACAATTTATGAGATATACCAAAAAAATGAAGAACCAACCTTGGAAATGATTTGGTATAAATTACTCGACTATCCCAATTACAATTACAAATCTTCAGAAACTCTACAATGTGTTTTATTATCTTGTGGTTTCAAATATAAAAAATTGAACAATCGGATGGTCATAATGAAATCGACACGCATTGTTAAACTCCGACAAGAATATTTG
>WOGJ01060772.1:0-10338 GCA_015342185.1 Leptinotarsa juncta | reverse complement strand
TACGACCAGCTGTCGAAAGCGCTCGCAGATGATTAATAGAAGAAATAAAGCTTCAAATCCTTTGTGAAATTTAATTTTGAAGTCTATACTCCATTCCCTAATAGTAAAAAGTAACGAATGCTCATGAAAAATGCAAAACTCTTAACAGGGTGCTCAAACAAAATTTTGTGATTTCGTTATGATTTGCCACAGAATTTAGAGGCGGGTTACTTTACCAAATATATTCTATTTTTGTATCGCAAATGATTCATAAACAAAATATTTTATGAGCGGTCGGGTGGTTTTATGCGTGCAGTAGCGTGGGTATTTCATCAGAAATACTTGATGAAACTGATATTTATGTTTATTCATAAACTGTTTAAAATATGTTTTACCGTTATTCAGCTGTCGTCTCTATACGAACGACAACTCTCAGAAGTTAAGAAACTTGTGTGAGCTAAGGACTAACGAGGTTTTACCTTTTAACGTGTGATTCCTAACTAACTATCAAATTATATTGTTATAACAACATTTTAGTTAAACATTTTTGGATAATGATAAAACGGTTTGCTTATTTAAGATCATATCAGGTATAAACAAAAATTATACTGTGTTATAATCAGTTAAATCCGATGAATACTCATCGAATGTAACTGGTTAAAACTGATGAATGTTCATCGAATGTTATGGTTTAAGATTCTACAAGTTCTGTAAATATATTATCGTTCTTAACATTTTTCGAATTCTTAGTATTTCGTTGAGTAATCTTGAATTTTCATTTAATTTTTTCTTTCATAATTCTCAACACCATATACACCTTTTTTGGTCAATGGAAATCTTAATTCGCTAAATCAACTCGATTTTGCAAGCCCTGATCGCATGTCCACCACTCTACAACTCATTGAACAGTCTGATGAAAAAACATCCCTTCGAATGAGAGAATGAAATCTACCCCGATTATATTTGGATGTGTCGTTTTGTGGAACAATTTGTTCACCTACCTTCTTACATTTTGACTAAAGACGGAAGAGTGGCTAAAATGCCAAGAATGACCAATAAGTTTCAATTAACACTGGCATTCCATTCGGTCTGACGAGGATTTATATAATGTTGCATAAAATGCGGACTGACTGGATCGAGGGTAGACAACAAGATGCGGAAGAGTTTCTAGGTTTTCTTTTGAATGGACTCAATGATGAAATGTTTAAGTTAAAGGAGTTGGTAAAATATTATATTGGAGATGAAAAACTTCCCCTTGACTCTGCTTTAAACAATGATTCAAATAATGAATGGAACATAATGGAATCTAAAAATAAAGGACATCCAACCAGAAAGACCGACTTCACCAGTACACCGATAAGTGACAACTTCTGGGGTCAACTAAAGTCGAGCATTGATTGTAACGAAAACATTGGGAAAGTGAAGACTGTCAGAGATGCGCTTAATTTACTCGTTTCCAAGAACAGTTTAGAGGGGCTGACTTCGTCGAAAATAAACGAGAAGGTCGTAGCATGGGAGCAAATTATGCTCTTCAAACTTCCCGTTATCCTCATTTTTCATTCTGAAGTTTTTTGAATATAGCCACAACCATTACAGGAAGATTAGCGAGTCTTTGGATTTTGATTTCGACTTGAAGATTGATTCGACATTGGTATCGTCGGAAACACAGTCTCCAACAGAAAAGCAAGACAAGCTATTCGCCTTCGTTTACCACAAATTTGGACACTACGTGACCGATGCCTTCCACGTCGGCTACAACTGCTGCTTCGGTCAAGACTGTGCAGGAAGAATACATACTGAAACCTCAGGGAATGCGAGTTCCTTATTTGCTGTTTTACAGGAAAAGCTATATAATCCGATCTAAAAAAACTCCCCCCTAGAGGGATGAGGTTGGAATCTGGAATCTTATTGGATTCCTTTGGAGTTTTCACCAAATTTTATTTTTTGTAATTTTAATGATTTTTTTATTTCATTTTGTTGTAATGTGAAAAATGTACTGCGTAATTTAATTCATTCATTAAATAATCGATAATTCACCAAGAAACATTTTTGGTAACTGTTATGTTGAATCTGTATTCACCAAAGCATTTTTCAACTTAAACCAGTCAGAACTAGTCAATACTGAAGTATAAGAATGGTTTGAAATAATGCTTGAACCAAACTAGAACGGTCACATATTTAGTTTGACGTATTGCCCATTCAAAGCAGCATTTTAGTTAGTGCCAATAATTTCCGCATTATCCCTAGTTTTTAGTTATTTCAGGAAGAAATATATTAAATGATTGTTTTCTAGTTTGATGTCAGATTTTCAAATGGTAGTATACCAAGTTTTTTTAATTTGAAGTACATCTTATATAGATACATATGATAACAATGAAATGAAAAAATATTTAAAAAACTTACCTAGCGTCACTTTATATATCTATTCAAAAGCATTCAAACAAATGGATGTTATGTCATGATTGATGAATCACCTTTATAAATGATGTAGCCAAAATAGTTATAACTAATCTAATAAAACGTCAATCACAATCAAAATATTAATTGGTAAATTAAGGAAGTAAATTGATATGTGAACGTCGTGTCACTTTTCCGTTCCGTGAAGAATTAGAATCAGTAAAAAAAGAAAACATATTTTGCTGAGGATTGTCCTGCAATTAGGGTTTAAAAAGGTAAGGAAATATTAAAATTTTGCTAGATACATTCGATTAGCGATTATTTGACTTTTCTGTTGGTACACTCGTTTCGAACATATGTTCACAGTTTCAGCTGTTTAGCATGTTCAGTTTGTTGGTGAAAGGCATAAAAGTTAGAAGTATTTTGCGTGTTCAATGATTTTCTGATAGCGAATTAAATGGATCGAAGACTTTGCATGAAATTGTATGTAAACAATTTTATAAATTACTCAAAAACACTTCAAATGTTGAAAGTGGCATTCGATTATTATACTCTGAGCCAGAAAATGTTTACAAGTGGTACAAGCTTTTCACAGAAGGTCAAAAGATGTGAATTAACAAACGAGAAAGTGTTGAGAAGGTGAAGATAATCGATATGGAGAATCTTCGAATCACTATTAGAGAAGTTGCTGAGGATGTCGGTATATCGGATGGCTCATACAATTGTTTTGAAAATTTTGGCCATCAAGGGTATGACAGCAAAGTTCCAAAACTGCTGAATTTTGGTACAAAAAAGCCGTTGCATGAGCATCGCTTAGGAACTGTTCAATGACGTCAACGGCGATCCAGATTTGCTTGAAAGGGTCATAAAACTTGTCACCCACTTGTCCCGTCAAAATACGTATATGATTGAAACAATGAAAATGAATGGACAACCGCCTACTAGTCCGGCACGGCACAGCCAAGACCGTCCGCTGACGGAAAGGATTCGAGCTCTCCAATCTTGGCCGGCAGATGACGGTACATGCTGTGACGGACTGGACAAGTGAGTGCGTCGCCGGCCAGTGCTTGCCAGCATCAGCTTGTCCAAACGTCCCTGGGAAGTTTCTGTTTCTCTGTTTTACTATTCCATCAGTTAACACCACTGTATCAGACAGTACCAATGATAAAGAATGTCCAACTACAACCAGTATTCTGAAGGTGCTGTTTGTGCGATTTTAAGGGAATTTCAGTTGACATTGAGTGGTGACAGAAACATGTCTATCACTAGCATTTCTGACGAAGAAGTCGTCATTATAGTGGACGTATTATTGAATGTAGAAGAAAATAGTCACAAAAAAGATGGATGTGGGTCCATCTCATTAATCAGAAGAGGGCAAATCTGGGAGAGGTTTATCGCCTTTTCAACGATCTGAAAGTATTTCTGAATGACTACAGGCAAATTTTCAGAACTTCTGTATATTGTAAAGCCTGTCTTAACAAGCAACCTAATTTTTCCTTTGCATAGGTACCGTCTGAGACACTGCTGTCAACTGATGGAATAGCAGAACAGAGAGACAGCAACTTCCCAGGCACGTTTGGGCAAGTTGATGCTGGTAAGCGCTGGCCGGCGAGGCGCTCACTTGGCCAGTCCATCACAGCACGTACTGTTATTTGTTGGTCAGGATCGGAGAGCTAGAATCGTTTCCGGCGGCGGACGCCATTGGTTGTGCCGTACCGGGCTAGTAGGCGGTTGTCCATTAATTTTCATTGTTCCAATACTATCCGTATTTTGGGGCGACAAGCTTTAACGTCTCAATGCAAGAACCCAGGAGAGCCACAACCAAAAATAACACGACAAGCTCGATCAAATCTCGAGGTTTTACTTACTAAGATATAGTGCATCAGGAGTTCTTGCCACTTGTTTGTAAGGTCAATAAGCAGTATTATCTTGCCCTGCTTGCGAGAAGTAATTGAAAGAAAACGTCCGGTATTGTGGTAAATCAATCAGTTCATGGCTTTTGCATCACAATAATGGACCTGTTCACTCGTCGTTGCTTTTTCGTAATTTTTTGGCTAATATCAACACCGTAATCATGCCTCAGCCATCGTATTAACCAGATTTGATCTCCGCCTTTCATGGGTCGAAGAGACCCATGAAAGGACGGCGTTTCGCGATAAAAATCGAATCGCTGCGAGAGCTCAAGGACGTATCAAAAAGTGCACATCAGAACTGTGTCGAAGATTGGGAAAAACGCCGGCACAAGTGTGTTATATTAGAGGGTGACTACTTTGGAGAGGACAAAATAGAAATTGATGAATAAATAAATATTTTTTGTGAAAAATTAAAATTCCCCAAATTTTTTGGAACAGACACCGTGTATTGATTATACTAAAATATATTGTACCAATCGTGATTATAATTATAATCACCATTGTACAACCCAATGACATACATTCGTTCAACTCGAATCAGCTATGAAAACTATTATAAGCAATAGAGGACTACTGTTTAAAAAGTTGTAATGGTATTATACCAACATAAAGTCGGAGGTTTATTAAATATTAAATTGCAATGTACAAAGGTCGTTTGACATATAGTATGTTCATGTCGTGAGTTTACTGTTTGTGCACAATTGAACACTTCTTGGAGAAAACATCATTATTACTGTAAGTAGCTTTTGAAAATATTTGACGAAGAGCTCAACTTTTCTCAATGAATTATCGTAAGTGGGAAAGTATATACCATATATCACAAATTTTATGACATATTTGCAGGAACTGCAGGTTCGTATTGTTGAGAGTAGGACTTTGATGATAGCGGAAATGGTTGTTTATGGTTCAACTGAGAAATGAAAGCTGACTTTTTATTCAGAATTAATGGTCACATAGTGGTCGTTAAAATTTCCTAGTACACTGATGTTGTCCAGAGATGGTATATATATTTAATATATTCTGTACTTAAAGGTGTTATTCGTAAAATAGTATGTTTATTGCTCCTCACAGCCTGATTAATTTATTTAGGAAATGTATCCACCATTTCCGATTGAACTTGACTTCCTTTGCTTTAGGAAATCGAGCTTTTAAAAAAATGAAATACAATCTCACTGAAACCTACACTCTACAGTGGAGTTGCAGTTATAAATATAATGGACATAATATTTTTCTATTTGAACATATTACAATTTGAGTAGAGTCGTAAAACGTATATGATTCATTAAGTTTATTTATCGCAAACGTTGTTAATATTAAATAATAAAAGACTAATTTTAATCCGTAAAATTATATTCCACGTGAATCCACCTTGAAAGTTCATGATATTTCCATACGACCCAATACGCAACAGTTTGGTCCGGATTTTTGAGTTAATCATAAAAGTAATTATCAAAACTGTTCGTGCACTTTAATAAAAGTTCGACAACCCTAAAGATAAGATGGATAGAAAAGTTGGAATTAACGAAGTAGACTGTAAGAACAGCGATGAAAAGTATGTTTGTCAAACTGAATAATAATAAGCTTCATGGTCTACGTTTTACATAGGTTCATGGGCCAGAAAAGTCTGGTGTCGCTCAACATGCATTATAAAACGGCTCAACGGCTCTAGAATGAATGAAACATTCTTGAGTTTTTGAAATTATTAGGCCCGGTACAGGGTTTTAAAAGTCTTTGAAAATCTAGATTTCGAAAAATGTCGACAGAATCACCTTTTGTGTTTGCTTTTACGTAATAATTTCAACTAGTATCTGGCACTTGGTATATTTATGGAAACGTGTAGATTTAGTATAACATCAACATAAAAATTAGACATTCAAAAATAATTGATTCTAAGAAACCATTTTGGTGTAAATCTCATTACCGACGTAAAAGTCCATTCGGATGTATGTAATGCTAACTTGGTTGGCAAAGTCCGAGCCGACAGAATATTTTATAGTTCTGATATTGGTGCTCAAGCCACATTTGATGTATGTGATGTTTGTTAGACAAATGATCACATACGGAACAATCAGTGAGGCGAAGATTTCTGACGTACAGACAAGTTTGCCTGGTTATCTCTGACATAATCAGCACTACACCGTAATCGGCCTTGGAAATACTTCTAGGCCTACCTCGTCTGCACATTTTTCTGGAGACAGAGGCTAGATCGATAACCTAAAGGATTGGGCATATTGCCATTCGTACAAAACATACTACTTAATGGATGATGTATAAATCGTGAGCAGATGTTTTCATTTTATGTTCATCTTCTCTTTTATGTCTGTTTAAATAAAGTCATGTTTCTTTACGTCATCCCACCTAATTCCTTCAACTGTCTACTACGTCCTGGAACAGTTTCAATACAGGATTGGATCATCCAGGAAAATATATACTGAAAGAAGATAGCTGTTGGTTCACAGACCAATAGGGAACACTGGTGCAGGCTCAGACACTGAATGACTCAAGACAGCTATATCGGTCAGGTGATCTAGCGTTTGCCTGTCCACGTTTGGATAAATATTACCTAGCCATCTTATCTTGCTGAAATGAAACATATTAACTCACTTTGGCTTTTTAATTACTCAAACCGGTAGACAAGCAGGCATGCTCTTCTGGAACAGCACATTAGATCATTTGAAATGACAATGTTTCTGAATAACACGTGACCCCTGAAGTGTAGGATGCACAACCGCAGTGCACGTCAGAACGAAATTACTCCATAAACAGTTGATAATGTGAGATATAAATTTGTAAACATATTTCGTTATGTCGGGTCTTCCAACAGGACCATCTTGTTGTAACTGCGTCTGTCAAATTAGTTGTCATTCATTCAGTTTGTTTCGCCAAATAACCATGGACTGATATTGCAGTTAACAACACGTGCATATAATGAATTTTTTTTTATCAAAATAGGTGTTCTGTTCGGGCAACGTACCGCGCGCTTCGCCCATTTTACGGTCACCATTATAGTCCTACTGTGTAGTGGATAAACTAGAGTCCATCGATTTAGTAAACGATCGACCAATACCCGTACGTTGACAAAACGTCGCTGTCTGTGAGAGTGTGCAGGAGAATCTGATGCAGTCGATTTCGCGTCACTTACAAGAACTCGGCCTTTCGCAGACCACAACCTGACGAGTTTTATGTCGTGATTTGGGCCTGCACCCAGACTGCAATTGATTCAGGAACTGAAGATGAACGACCATAGAGTACGACTTGTGTTCGCTGGATTGGCTCTAAAGCAGTTGCGATGAGGTTCATTTCTGGATGAATGGGTACGTAAATAAACAGAATTGTTGAATACAAACCCACATTTGATCTAAGAGCGTCCAATGCATCCCGAAAAAGTCAATGGTGTAGATTTTGGGCTGACGGCTTCATCGGTCCATTTTTCTTTGATAACGACGGTTGCCAGGCCATCACTGTCAACGACGAGCACTATAGGTCAATGATTACCAACTTCTTTTATCCAGAATTGGATGATCTGGACACCAACGACATGTGGTTTCAGCAGTCCTCAAAGCCAACATAACCCATGCCATCGCTCATATTCAGCCTGATTTATGCGCCAGAGTCATGGAAAATTGAACGTTTCGGAAGCGCTCCACCCAGAGAAGCCGTGGCAGACATTTGAACGTAGTGTCCGACCAAAAGTTCGGTTTTGGTCGAGTTTCGGCAAAAAAACTGGTTTCGGTTTAGTTTCGGTTTCGGCGGCAAACCTACCGAAACTACGATGGAGAACGCAACTGCATTCGGGAGTTCCCGCGCTGTGATCGGTCATGTTCGGCGCGAATTTCATACAAGCGATGAAAACATTTTGCCGTGTCCACCTAATCATAAATAATTTCGCGACTCGTGACTTACTTGGTGACTTACTTTGTACCTATTGTGATATTAGGTAACAAATAAGATAATCATTCTTTATAGTCGTAGTGGACTGTATGGCATGGTCAAGTTATTAGAAACTCAAGTTTCTAAATGCACAAAAAGTGCATTTTTTTGAAATGCACTTTTTTGAAAGTGCATTTTTGAAAAACCATCAATAATATTCAAAAGAAGGATCTTTACCTACTCAAATAAACACCTCACCTATTTTAAGTACTTTTAAGGTGCAATTAATATTTTTTCTTAAATAAGGGTTTGTTATATTTCATCAGTTCGGACTTCCATTGTCTAATCTAATATAAAATGATTTGAAACCCTGAAAAAAAAACAATTACAATTTATATTAGATTAGACAATAGAAGTCCGAACTGATGAAATACACCACAAAACATTGTCAACCACCTTCAAACAAAGGGTTTGTTATGTTGATTATTATCAATAAGTAAAAATGTCGAAGACTACATAACGTTGTGATTTAAAGATAAAAAATAAAGACTGACTGACACACACTTTGTTTTATTTAAATTTAAAAATAAATAGTGCAAAATGAAATACCCTATAGATGTATTCCATTAAATATCTGAGACTGACTATCCGGATACAGCAATACCTGTGTTATTTTCGAAAAATGAAATAACATGAATACTGAATATCGGTCACACGATATCATATAAAAACCCTGTTTTCTTTCTCTTTGTTTCATTTCCTCACGTGTCATTTCGCGCACGAATCACCACTAAAAACGGATTCACGGTATGTAGTTACGGTAACATTATTTGAGTGTCAACTTTTACAGGTAGTCCGTGACGAGTTATTTTTTCCGTTTTATTTATCAAACTCGATGACAACCTGGCATGCCTAGGAAATAAATATAACTAGTGAAAGTATATCTGCGCTATTAATTATATCATCGGTTCGATTTGTTTTAGTTTCTAATGGAAATTTTTTGAGGAGTGATTCTACGACGCCGGAAAAAAATTGAAAGTTAGTTCATTGTTCGACTGTTAACAATGAGAGTATTTTTATGTTTTTGAAATGTATGTTCTGTCGCGAAGAGAAAGTGATTTTTCCATACAGTGTGTTCTTTCATGTCGATTTTTTACATCTGCTCATCAACTAATTGTAGCACTTATGTTGAATTCTAGTCGGCGAAAGTGAAAACAATGCATTCCATTGCACAATAGTGTTAGATTTTTTTACGTATTTTGTAATTGTGATTTCGAAATTCATTGCACCGAATTTATTAGATGACATGGAATTCACGGATTGAGTAAGAAATATGACGTCTAAAGGTAAAATAAAGTTGAGTATTTGTATATATCAGTGAATACTTATTCAATTTATTCGAAATGAACTCCATTTAAATCAGTGTACTTTTGCCCACGTAAGTGTACGTTCATAGTGACCGCTTCTCGCTTTCCGCTAGCCGGCTTGGTCCAGGTTGCCCGCGTTCATGAACCGCCACGATTCTAGTAGTTGATGATCATAGTGCATCGCTTGCTCGTCTCAGTTGACATGATGGAGATATCCAATGAGGATCTATTGTACTTGTTACTAGCTAGTGATAGTGGTCATTATAAACTATAACAAGAGAGAATAATAATAGGTCTAGCTCTGAAGTTGGTGAATACCACACGTTATTTGAACAATTCACGGCCCACACTGAGGAATTTTACGAAATTTTTGTAAGGAGATAGACACTTTCAACTACATTTTCAAAAAAACTGGTGCAATTTCAACAACAGATTCTCCCTAAAGAACGCCTTATGATAACGCTATGTAATTGACGGTAGTACTAATCATTACATCACTAGTAAGTTGAAGGGGTTATATTTTTAGGGGTGATTAATTGAGAAAGAAAGTTTTTGGCTTTCTACTACTCCATCTTGATACAAAAAAAAGCATGAGGGAATCTTCCAAAGAAAGGAAGGAAAGGTAATAAATTGGTATCATCTTTCCCTCAAACCGATTTCCTGGAGTCTTTGAAGTCCACTAGATACTCGTTAGGACAACAAGAGAATTGTTCCGAATTCTTGAGATTCTTGTTGAATACTCTTCTTGAGCAAAACAATAACAAAATCAATACTCCTGACCGCTCTGGACTGAATGATTTCGTACAGCCCAT
>WOGJ01060691.1:0-13233 GCA_015342185.1 Leptinotarsa juncta | reverse complement strand
ACAGAAGTCTTGGATTACAGCATGATTCACAATCAGACCAAGCTGTAACCATCCGAATCGAGCTGGCTAAATGCGCCTATAGGGAAGCAAAGGCCAATAACTTTCAGTGAAGTGAAGTGAAGTATTGCCCTGCAAATTATATATGAACTCTTGTCAGTTTTCTCAATAACGGCCCTCGGTACACTCCTTACTATAGAATCCCACGTTTGTTTTTCTGAATAATACGAGTATTTTCAAAGCTACTGCAATCACTTATTATCTGTATCGATTGAAGACTATATCTAGACATGGATCTAGAAATTTCAGACATGACAACATTGTCAATTATTGAGGCAATTTCCAGCGCATCCAAAAACTTCTCTCTATGATTCAATCGTTCGCCTTGTGATCCATTACCAAAATGTGTGGATAGTGACACTACCGTATCTTTAGCGTTCTACTGTGGCTCAACTGCATGTATGAGACCTTCATCTAGGTAGCTCTATCTCATGAACAAAGTTTCAAGTGGAAAAAATCTCCCATGTACGTGGGGAGAGATTCGAAACTCCATTAAGAAATATTTATTTTCTCAATAGGATTTATCTATCCTCTTCAGATCTATTTTGACAAATGATAATATCAATTGTTCATCCTCAGGACTGGGGTACGCTTTGGGGAATACAGTACAAAAACAGAAATTGACTGTCACACGCCAAACAACTGCAATGAACGTCCAGTGGATATTGAAGTTGAGGAAATTATTCTTCACGAAAACTACAGTATAACTGATAGTAATCATTATAATGACATAGCCCTCATTCGATTGAAGAAGGATGTTCCGTTTTCTAGTGAGTATAATTGAACTATAAAAGAACTACTTTTTCACTTCGTGAACCTTTCCTTCACGCTTTCCTTCACGAAAGTTTCACGAAGTGTTCCCCAGGGAAGTGTATTAGGGCCTACCTTGTCTTTCATCTTTATGAATGATATCTTCACTATCAATTCTGAAAATTTCACTATGCAATTTGCTAATGATACATCTTTTACACTAACCTCTCTGCTGGTCTACTACTCAGGCAAATATTGCTGTCATTATTATGCAATATTATCGATTCAGATGAAATGAAATGCTTTATTCAAATAAGATACGTCCTAATTCACAACAATGATAATAATGTAAACAATACATATAAACACAATAATAAAAAACATCTACTAATATTTGTTAGTAAGTACCTAGTCTTACCTACGATAATTAAAAAAAATAATACATGATAGTTTGGTAAAACATTACTGGCCTCTCAAATGGTCTAATAGATTAATTTTGAACAGAATAAGACTGTGAGAATATTTTACTTTTTCAGGTAGACTGTTATACTTAATAAATCCTTTAAAAATTAATGTTCTAATGTTGAACGTATTCGTTCGATTATTTACATACAAATTATTTATTATTCTAGTATTACACTGATGGATTTGATTTTTAAAAATTTCAAATTTGTCAAAATATGAAGGTAGAAGGTTATGCTACATTTTGCAAATATAAATCATCGTTGAATATGTAACCCTACTTTCTATAGATAACCATTCTAGAGTATTTAACGTTAAAGATATATTGGTACTCATGTAATTATGCGATTCTGAACTTTTTATAGTGTTCTCATTTTATTTGAATCACTTGTGTATAGAAGACCGGGACAATATTCGATATGTGGTTGTATAATGGTCTTATATATAGTTATCTGTGAGTGCATAGTTAAGTGTTGGGACCCTCTTATGAAAAAATATAATTTCTTCTACTACTACTAATCAATCGTTCGATCGCAGTATTGTATTAAAAACTTTGAAAATGTTTATAGAGCAAAAAAGTCTGTTGAATTTTTGTGCTCAAACAATAGCTCTCAACTATCATGGAGCAATCAAATTGACTTTTTTCAATTGAGTCGTTTCACATTGTTTCGTCATCTGAAAATTTCAATTTTTAATACTACGGAGTGAATACTCTGTGTACACACTACGTATACACAAATAGAGTAATAACTCTGTTTGTGTACACGTCTAAGACACGTCTTAGGTAAAACTATAACTGAGCTTGGTCTTTCAGAAAAAAGTGGGGAATATTTGTTTTGAAAAATCTATTGACTCTTGCAGACTCATTTACAGACTCATTTACAGACTTAAAAATATTATCAATAATATCTATGAATATTACAGGAGTTTCAGCCCAACACCAAACTGTCATTCTTTACACCCCTACACGTGTTTCAAACACCAAGTGATCATCTTCAAGAAAATGATTCCCGTTGAATAGTATAAAACTGCAGTAATATTCATTACAACATCAAAGGTTCTATTCAGTGCACCAGAAGAAGATAATATCTATGTTGTACCTACACTAAACAACCAAGTGATAAATCCCAAAACGGATACTAAGAAACCGTTGCTTCTGTCCATAAACTTCAAATTAAATTTTTCAGTTCCAGAGCAATTACGATAAAATAACTACATGTTATATCAATTGAATAATATATAATCTACATATTTCTATTGAAAACACATTTTATCAAATACTAACTCTTTTGAGAATAATGTGAAAGATTCTTCAAAACATTTCACTCTCCAGATGGACATTTCTCATAAGATTCGGAACCTTAGATATTTTTCTTCTACTCACATCACTCATATTTTCAATTCCAAGGCTGATGTTGAATTTTATATCATTGTGATAGTTTTACCTCTTTCTTTCCATTTTGTGACCATTTACATACTTTTATTCAAGCCTCAAGAAATGAAGAAGTTGATTATTATTATACTTTTGGGACCTATTATGGACCGTGAAGAAAGCAAAGATTTCGACTCTGAGTCTACAAATTCCACCAAACGTTCTTTCCTATTACTCAGCATTAGGACCAACAGCACGAGCTGGATCCTGTTAACAAATGTATGAGGTTAGCTACAATTAGGAAACCACTTATCGACTCTTCAAGAGCAGAGTATTTTATGAATCTTCCTGAATTTGCCCAATCCCTCGTATAAGGAAAGAAAAATTCACATATAGTACAGTTGAGTCTATTGCATCATGGTATATAATCTGCAGATGCCCTCTTATGAGATCGTTGCTGCATTGAGAATCTTACACCTTGAATATAGGCCAATCTCTTTATTCATCAATTAACTGGGATCCCTTCAGTTTAGTATGACGACTGCCGAGGGAGATATTTCAGGAGACGTTCCACAGGTATAATTCGAGGTACTATTTCGACTTCGTTTAGGTAAGCTGAGAGGATCAAGAGAGTATGTCCTTGCTGTATAATCTACAGATGCCCTCTTATGAGATCGTCGCTGCAATGGGAATCTTGCACCTTGAATATTGGCTAATCTCGGTATTGACCCATCAACTAGGATCCCTTCAGTTTACTATGACGACTGCCGAGGGAGATATTCCAGAAGATGGTCCCCAGGTACAATTCGAGGTACTATTCCGATTTCATTTAGGTAAGCTGAGAGGATCAAACAGCATGTCCTGGCTGTTAGGTGTAGTTATTACTTCATAGAAGGAAGTTCTATATTTTCTACTTGAATTGCTTTCTAAAGAAAAATATTTGCCCTGGCTGTTGTTAGATTCACTCTAAAAATAATCTGATAGGTTGATATGGGGTGGACTACTAGGAATTTTCCGATTTACCTTTTTATTACCCACCGACATGGAAGGGTGCTACAAACCAACTACACACAATTGTCATGACATATGACGGTGCACTCTCCTGTTGAAATCGGATTGTACGGACTGTGATATTGGCTATTTCTGTATCAGAAAAACGTTGGGTTGAACTACTGTATGCATAGAAATTCAAGCACAAGGCTCCTAATGAAAAATTTGGAGCAATAACGGATTTTTGCCCAATACCCATGTATTCAACTGTCGTGGACATTGCGTACAATCTTCTTGCCTTCAGGATAGATTAGAGACGAATGTGTTAGTACTTCTTTTGTTGAAGTGTTTTTCAGCTCTGTCATTAACAAGACATACTTACGTTGGATGTTGTGAACTTTCCAACCAGTCCCAGTATTGTATAATGCTTGTTGAATATTTTCAGGAGTTGAAAGTCTGCATACCTTGCTGTGGTTGATTTCTGATATGTCCTTTTCTCGATATTTTTGCTTTGTTCTGAGCATAATGACAAATAGGTTCACGATCTAGTTGTGTAACGGCCTCCACATTTCTTGTACTTATTTCATCTTCCGTGTTTTTGGGAACTGTAGATATGGAGAGAAAAGCTCTGAACATTTTACACACAACTACGATCTCTAGCGGTAGCTACTACTAAGGATACCCATCACATTTGTTCGCATTTGGAGTTCATTTCTTCATTAAACCACAAATATCTAGCCGAGCTAACAATAATTTTCATTGTATTTCCGGCTGTGTAAGATTTACACCTCATTTCCATATTTTTCAGGATTCATCAGACCTGTATGTTTACCAGAATTGAATGAATCTTCAACCACTGGTGACCTTTTAACTCTGGCGAAATGGGAGCGAGAAGGGGAGAAAAGTGAGGTGATAACCAAGAGAAAGGTGAAGCTGCCCGTAGTATCTAGGGAACACTGTGAAGCGAAATATTCGAAGTTAATCACTTTTGGAGAATCACAGTTCTGCGCTGGAGGTCAACACAAAAGAGATGCTTGCCAAGGTATGTGAATTAGAGACAAGACACTTTGTAGAATATTCAGGTCACACTTAATTGTGAGATTTTAAGTATTAATATCATAATATTGGCCAAACGACGAGAACTTCTACCCAAATATTAAAAGAACGTACGTGAAGACTGATTTTACATTTGTAAACAATTTTTTGGCAGAGGAGCTGATTTCAACTACTACAGTGATGTTTTATATTCGGAAGTGAAAAGTTGGAAAGTGTTTAGTTTCTTTTACAATGTGCAATTTTTAATAGCTTGAACTTGAACTGGAAGTAGCAGGTCATTTGATCCAGACTGTTTTATTATATTGGTAAAACTTAGTCAGTACAAACGTGCCTGAGGAAGCTATTGTATGATGAAATAGTTGTTACGATTTTGTGAACTGTTCAGTGAAAATCCTATAATTAATGTGTTAGTGGAAAATATTCATTATCGGCCTATTCCAACACTCGCTTTGTGGAAGTTTAAAAAGCTCAAAATAGGTAAATAATACTATCAAACATGAACCAAATATAAGTGCTTTCATTATGATACCCAAAAATATATACCAGTTATTCGAATATAATGACCAAACATAGACCAGATATCAGTTATTTGATTTGTTGAGGTTCTTTGAAACTTCTCTTATTATAGTTCCGATTATATTTTCCACGCGAATTCATACAAAATACTATTTCAACTATAATTAAATATCATAGTGTGAATATTACCACCACACTTTAAGATGAGAGAATATTTGAAGTTCTTTGTTTTCTGTTGAGAAAATGTTCCAAGTTGAATAAGAATATTTAAGTATTTCTAAACTCCTGAAGAATAACCTAAACTCAGATGAGGAGATCATCATTCTACCAGTTGACAAGGGAAATTCCACGGTGCTCTTGAAAACAGAAGAATACGTCGGAAAAATTGAAGAACTTGTTGACCCGTTTAGCTACCACAAGCTAAAAAGGGACCCAACATAATCAAGGTTGCGGAATACGAACCGTATTATAAAATCATTATCATTGTCAGAAACCACTCTGAGGACCATCTTAAGAACAAAAGCAGTCCTGCCAAGGCTCTATGGTCTTCGAAAGATACACGAAAACGAAGTTTTGTTGAGACCCATAGTCAGTGCACCGGGTTTGCCTAGCTGTAAAACACCTTGCATCGCTCCTCCAGCCTCACGCTGGAAAAACAACCTCGTACGTCAAAGATTAACAGACTTTGTGGGAAAAATTGAGAGTATAATCTAGGAGCCAAGTGACATTCTGGTCAGTTTCGACGTTGTATCCTTGTTCACCAATGTCCCGCTGAAAGATTCTTTGAGAGAGATAGTCATCCTATTCCCTAGTGATATTGTCGGACTCTTCAAGGTCTGCCTCGCGGGGAGTTACTTCCAATGGAGAGGAGATTTCTATGAGCAATTAGAGGGCGTAGCGATGGGAAGTCCACTCAGCCCAGTGATGGCCAACTTATCCATGGAGAAATTTGAGACGAAGGCAATCGACGCTTTTCATTTCAAACCAACCATTTGGCTACGATACGTGGATGACACATCCTTCATCTAGAGACATGGAAGGGACATACTGAAGCTATTTCTAGGCCACATAAATGTGGTCTCTGATGGCACACTGACGGAGCGTGAACCGGAACACCTACAATAAGAATTGGAACATTTCCAAGTGGCTTCAAGATTGAATGGAAACAGTGTAACCGAGATCAACAATGCCATGGAACTGAAGACTTCTACAAGTCAAAATGGGAAGGAAACTCAAACGGTTGCACGTACGTTTCTACCGTACATCCCTAGGGTTAAAGATAGAATTGGAAGAATCCTAAGGAAGCATAACATGAAAATAGTGTTCAAGCCCACCAGGAAAATACAGCAAAGCCTGAGATCTGCGAAAGACAAAAAGATTCACTATCAGCTGCGGGGGTATACCGTATATCATGTACCTGCGGAAAAGTTTATATGGGTACCACCAAAAGATCCATGGGTACAAAGCCTAATGAACGTCGGAGAAACTGTAGATTAGGTCAAATAGAAAAATTGGCAGTAGTGGAGCACACGTCTAGTGAAGGAGATCATACGATACTCTTTGAAGATGTGAAACTACTTGCACGCGATCATATATACCACAGTCGGCCTGTATGGAAAGCCATTAAAATCCACAAACATACAGAAAACTACAATAGAAAATAGGCAATATCGCTTAACCGGATTTGGAATCCCATACTGAAAGATGCTGAGGTGGCAGCAGTGCAACGCAATTAAACAGATGATAACACGCGAAAGCCTCAACCAATTTATCAATTCCTTAACTAATGATTTCATGCGACTTCTCGAGTTGAATATTAATAGTTTATGGCAATTACATCTACTGTTAACTCTTAGAAAAAAAAGTTTTTCTAATTTTCAGCCAACATTGCCTGAATCAAAATCATCTGTTTGAAAAAAATCTGTTTAAAATCTGTTTCTCGGTTAATCAGCTCTTGCCCGCATACGAACGACAACTATCATTGCAACAAAAGTATAAATAACAACGATACTGTGGAAAGGTATCTCGTTGATTTCTTGAGTGCAAAACTTTCATACTTTTAGCTCCAGTTTGTCTCCCGCTGCGTTGACAAAATTTTTCATCAATCAAAATTTTTGCAGTTTCTGAGTTGATCTCTTTTTCGTTCGTCTTCCCAAATAGATTTCATTGTTTTCATCCATATACGATTTTTTGTCACTGGAAGTTTTCGTTACCATAAAACCAGTTTCTCTATTTTTCGATTCCAATATCTGAAGGGATCTGAGTAAATAGAAACTAGGTGCAACAAGTGAGAAAAATTACTTTTGACACGGCGGATAGTAGAAAAGAGTCCGTAATAACAAACGATGAGGCGCACATTCGACACAAGTTTTCGAAAATTTCCATTCACCTATTCCAAACAACCCATCTACAGAAATCATGGATGTCTTTCCTCAATTGAAAAAGTTTTAGTGGGCTATCAGAATCGTGGTACACTATATTCTGATACGGAAACCATATCTATCTCCATGGAACCAAACAAATTTTCAAATAAACTTTCAGATAATCATATTCACTTCTTTCGCTTATTGAAAATATTCTGTTTCAGTGCATGAGGAATGAAACCAACATTACTTCATAGAATTCAATCACTATGATCACTTCCAAATTGCAAAGGCAAAACCTCCAGTATCATTTTTTCTATCAATGCCTTCTGAATATCTTCAAAAGGAGTTTTGCTCAAATTATATTTCCATTCGCAATATTGATTCCTAAAAATTATTTATTCATCTAGTTACTTTCATGTTAGCCACAGAAATTTTACTTTTTTAAATGATACTACTCGTAGGAGAAGATCAGTGAAAAATCTTCCAAAATTTTTTTATAATTTTTTATATTGGTTATTTCGAAGCGAAATAAAATGGAACAAACTTTCAGATATGGAATATGCCATAAATTTCAAATTGAAAATACTTCTTCTTCCATTGAATGTCATCTTCAATGGATTATATAATCTGAAATTTCGAAATAACAGACCCGATGAACTTAAAAGACATTTTTCTAGGTGATGGTGGTGGACCTCTTCTCAAAGAAATAAGGGCAGATCACACGCAATGGTACCAGGAAGGAATAGTTTCATTTGGAGCCAGTCCATGCGGACTAGAAGGTTATCCTAGCGTTTACACCAAGGTTGTAAATTATCTTTCATGGATATACAGTAATGTTAGAGATTAAAAAGTCTTTGAAATGTGAAAAATCGTGTCAAAGAATATAAACTATTCACTTATTTTAACTGGATTTTCATTTTACGAAAAAGTACATGAATGTGAAGCATAATATCAAAAATAACATAACACATTAACCCCTCAACAAAAAGTGTTTTTTATAAAGGATTTCTCCATTGTATTACCTGTCAAAAATTTAATTTCGTTGATGATAGATGGAAAAATAAACATACTTTATTGTCCAAGAATTAATTCTCATTGACAAAGTGCGATGAAAAATATAAATATATGTGCATATATATGGAAAATATAACCAACTAGAATATGTTGAACATATGATCGTTAATATATATTGCGCAGCTTATCTTGATAGTACACTGAGAATATTTAAAATGTATTATCATGATTTTCCTGCAGTCTATAATAAGCTTCCATAAGCATTATATTTTTCACCGACTTTATTTGACCCGACATTCGTTTTAGCTTCAATTATCCATCATCAAGTATGTCTGAAGTAACTGAGAATAGGCTTCACCTGTGAAAAATTGTCAAACATTTTGTATATGGAGAAGAAGGCAAATTTTTTCACATAACTATAAACCAGGTGCTTTATTGCAAGATAGAAAATCTTGTAGGAAACTACTAATCTACACATACATCACCTATATACGTCAATATCTTGAACAACAAGCAATCAAACTGACTTCCGGAGAGACCATTAGGAAATATGAATAAGTGTAATCAAGAAATACGGAAAGCTTCAGGCTATTATGCTTTATATTTTCAAGGCTTTTGACTATGAATTGATGGATGTAGCCATTACTTCGTTGTAGAAAATTATAATGAAAAAATAAATGGAAATTTATATGTTTTTCACAATGAAGTTTATCATATAAGTTTGAAAATGTCCGTATAGGACGAAACTGCAGTAACGTTAGTTACAAATAAAAGTGGTAAAAACATAGAAATTTTAATTTCTCTTTTCCTTTTGACTATGTGTGACATAGGTATAAACTGAAGGTTTCACGGATATATTTACCCTGAACGCTGTTGTTCCTCAGGAATTCAAATTTCACCAAAACTTTTCTGTTATACATCAAAGATCTAGTGTTTTGGTTGCTGATTACAACAAGAAAACGTATCTTATCTGCTTCTCGTTTATTTATATAAACTGTTTCAAAAACAATAATGCAGATATAGAGACAATTTGGACTTGAGTGACAGTGAATTGATCCTTTTAAATCCAGCGAACACAGCTTCTCACGATCCCCTTTTCCTACTTACTCGTGAGACTATGGAATATGAAGTAACCGAATGAAGATGAGCGTCGACTCAATAATCTTAACGGTCCTTTCTGTTACATTTGATCAAGAGTAAACATTTTTCATTTCTCCAACTGTTGATCATCTTAAAAAACCTACTATGTTTAGTGGGTAGCCAAGAAGCAATTCATCATCTTTTGAAGAGCAGAATATTATAGATCCAACGGTAGGTGCAAAGTGGTAGCAGCTTTGGTAGCCGATCATTTACTTTTGCCTGGCTGTGTACTTGATAAGGTCAGACTCAAAATAATCTGCTCCGTGCAGAAACTGGATTTATTTTTCGAATTTTAATAGATATGAATCAGTGACACACCTATACAATTTCTCACAAACTCGAAATACCACTCAGAAATAGAAAGCTGAACAGTTCTCAAGAACTTTTTATGCTTCACAAAACTCAAATTAGAACAGATTGAAGACATCGAACGTTATAAATTGGTTTATTCGTCTGCCGATTTTGAAGAGGGTTGTGAAGTTGTCTCTTTTTCATACATATACAGCCACTTTGTCACTTGATTCTACAGATAACCATTTAGATCAGGACTACTTGGCAAGCTAAAGTAAGCCTCCGTTTCAAATTTAAAGTCAATCCAAGTAAAATTTCACTTTTTGTTAAGTCACTACTATATAGATCAGGTTTTTTGTAAAATTAACTTTCTGAACGATTTTTCCGAATGATTCTGATCTACATTGGTGATGATTTAACGTAAATCACCACTTTGTACCAAGCACCACTTCTATAAAGAATGTGACAAATGATTAAGACAAAAAAACCAGTAAAAAATAGAATGAATTTGTTTGAAGTTACAATACTCTCGATACAATCTTCTTCTTCTTTTTCCGATGCTTCTTCACCGCCGAACTTTTGGTCCTGAGCAAACTATTTTTCAATATTTGTTCTTTGATCCACGGAATGAAGCTGGGGATGTTGGTGTAGATTCCTGGCCATCCCTCCAGACCACAACCGATTCCGTAGCTAACAATTCCAGCAGCGAACCATACGGTTCCGTTCGGGGTCATCATCAGAGGGCCTCCAGAGTCGCCAGAGCAGCTGTCTTTGCCTTCTTCAGCTCCTGCGCAAAGCTGGGTATCTGAAATTCTGATATCCCACAGGGAGTATTTTTCCTGACAATTCTGTTTGTCGTATGGGGGAATGTCGACTTTCATTTTGGTTCTGCTCACTTGCTCTGGAATCAAAATGGAATTTCATTGTTAAAAAGGTTTAAATTCTTTAAGAAATACAAACGATTTGAATGAAATTGGAGAATTGCAGGTGAGAAAAAGATAAATTCGAGTTTTCGACAAAACCTTCAGAAAAATTTGCTCCTGCATATGACTCAACTAGAAAATCATATCAAATTCCAATTATCCGATACAATTAAGATATCACTATCAATAATAACTATTCCATAGCAGATTTTATCAGTGAAAGGCTGATTGTCAAAAATCGCCGCTCTGATTATTTCGACAAAAGGAAAGACATATATGTTAAATTTAACTTTTTTAACTTCTTTCGGCTCATAATAACTGTATGATGTCGTTGATCGATCTCCAGCCAATTTTCCTCTGCGAATCCAAATTGAATCAAAGCTCTGCCGAAAAATTCCGAAAAATCAACCAAACATTTGGCAATAATAGTGTTAATGAACGCACTACTTGGTTTGTGGAATTCCATTCCGAAGATTTCAACCTCGGAGATTAGCCTAGATGTGATCTATCTACAGTAATCCAGGACGAGGAATTGAGAATCTTGATTGAAAGTAACCCATTACAAACGATGCGTCGAACGAAGGAAGGACTGACCGTCAGCTCCAATAGTCAAAAAGTTCGAAAAGTGGGTGCCATATGATTTGAATGAACGACAAAATTTGTCACGCAACCGAAACGATCCTTTTCTGGATCGGATCTTCACGTGTGGTGGATAGTGGAACCTACACGACAACAAGAGACGTTCAGGATAGTGGATAAGGCACCGATAAGCCACCCAGGTGCTTCTCAAAGGTGAAAACTTATCAAAAAAGACCATGGTTACCGTAAGGTGGTCAGCGGCTGGTGTGATTCTCTATAACTTTCTGCAACCAGGCTAAACCATTATTATTGTGAGGTCCACATGAGAGACAAGGTGTGAGGTGTTTTTTATCTGAACTTGGGCATGAACCTCCATTATTCTTCTACCTCTGAGTATGTGTTTGTGGAGTTGTTTTTGGACTTTGTCTGCAGGTGGCACAGACAGTGGACATTCTACTCAATCAACCACAGAGAGAGCTTATGACAAGTTAAAATTGAGTTTGTTTGTTGTCTATCGGTGGTCTCCCGACCAAAAGAATCAATTTCTGCTCTCCATAAACAGGAAGTTACTTGCGACTAATCTTCCGAATGTTGCACAGGTGCTTGATAGTTTTACTTCAGCTTTCTGCGCGGCATTAACTGAGATAGTTGTTGTCGGGTATCTACCACACGTACTTACATAGTCGTAGGTGCAGATATAGGTTTCTCGGTAGCTTCCTCTACCGAAGCTGCCGTATTAGAGAAACACGTCTAGAAATTGAAATGTTGAAGTTAAAATGATGACTTACCAGTTTCTGTTTTTCCCCATCCACTCAAAAAATATTTGCGTGCTACTTCATTTGGATCACTCAGAAGGCAAATGGGTTTCACATATTCTGGAAATTAAAATAGTGTATCTGTGAAAAACGTTGAAAAATGTTCAGTTACTTTGGAACGATTGAAATTTACAACCACAACTTTTTAATTACAGGTAGCTTGCAAAAAAGCTATTACCGAAAGAAACAAAAAGCTCAGTTAGTTCAAAAGAAAATACTCAAGTACATTTTGATTCATCAAACGATATCAGTAATATGAAGTTGATATGATAACTGTTAATATGATGCCAATTCTCATTTCTTTATTCAACTACTTTTGTCATTTTGCTTTCACTCAAGGTATAATTGATTTTTATAAAACTGATTTTTTTGTTATTCTGTTTCTATCAGAAAATCATACGTTACGTAATGAAAACAAAAAAAGTTATTTATGGAATATAAACTGGTCCATTAGACAATATTTTTGATTGATCAAAGAATGTAAACTTTGACGGCCGCAGATAACTGTGTGAAAGCTATTTTACTGGGGTTTCGGCCGTGTTCTGTAAGTATTTTCGTCAGACGTTTCGTCTACTACAGTGGATGACATTATCAAAGGCGATGTGGTAACAGTCGCAGTGCCCAAGTTGGTACTCGAGTTATTATGATGTACTGTTTGGAACCTTTGGTGTAGTAATGAATATTACTGGAGTTTTTCCCAACACCAAATTGTTATTTTTACACCTCGACACGTGTTTCAATCACCAAGTGATCACCTTCAAGAGAAAGATAAAAGTTTTATCTTCCTCTTGAAAAGAGGAGGAATAACGGATAAAATATCGAGATTTTCTCTTCGAACTCCGCAGACTTTATCCAGATCACTCTGTCAAGATGGTTGTTCTGATTATTGGAGTCCTTGGTGG
>WOGJ01060665.1:0-12610 GCA_015342185.1 Leptinotarsa juncta | reverse complement strand
CAACACTGGTGACGAAACGTCTTTCATATGAATATCATGAGATGGGCCGTCAAAAATTAAAGTTGACCTGTTTTTGGATTTCTTCCGAAAGACGCTCCTTTTGTGAATATCGAATTTATTCCATACATTTGCATCGTACTGTATGTTGATTAGAATAATAGTAGAATAATAATAGAATGCATCTGTTCATTTCTCATAATTCCTACTTCACCCTATTTTGTATGTTGATACACGTGAAAAAAGGCACTAAATAACGGACTAAATTAAGTGGTTGTCAATGTTTCATGGTGAATTTTACAAGTTCGGACTCTCATTGTCTAATATGATTCTAATATGATTTGAAATCTATGAAAGAACAATTAAAATGGAAGTGAATAGCTAAAATATCAATTATATTATGTAATAAAATGTGAAATGAAATTACAATGAAACGAACAAGAAAACCATGATAAAGAATGAAAATGACCACAGAGTTAAAAAAATAAAAATAAAAGTGAGCAACCAAAAATTTAATTAAATTTATTATTTAATTTTTTGCTTATTTTTATATTTTCTGTAACCGTTATAATTCAGAGAATAGTTATTTCATTACATACGAAAAGTACCAATAAATCTTTTTTTATTATTCTCTTCACACCGATAAAATGATGAAAAAATTCAGGGCTTGGCCACCAAAAGAGAGTTTTGCAGCGATGAAATTCTTCTTTCCAACAGCGAAATTAACAGGTTTAATGTGATATGATTATGACAGTAACTAGACCCCAACTCTACTGACGACTCACTTCACTGATTCACATAACCTCACTAAAAAAAAACTTCAACGCCCCCCTTGAATACCAACAATTCACATATGATATCCAGAAATCTTAGGATAATAATCGAAATTTATTCATATAAGACATTTATTCGTATGAAAACGTTATTCTGAATTTGAATGAAATGAAAAATAATACGCGATGTATTGGTGATGCATCTAGTAACATTAGGTATGTCGGCTATTGGTCCTATTGAAATTTACCGTTATTCAGATAATAAAATTTATTTAATTTGAGAATTCGTATTTTGTTCTTATTTAGGTTCTTATAAACTGGCAATATTTCAGGACATAATCTTTACAAATTGTTCAACTCAAACTTTTGTATTTTCGTTGAAAAATGGAAATTTATCGATACAATTATGAGGTACAATTGTGTCCCTAGACGAGATTTATAAAAAAGATTGATACGTTTTTTCTCGACATTTTTCGAAGAATAATAATAATGATGCATTATCGAATGGAAATTGTCGCGAAAATCTGTTACGGTTCCTGGATTATAAGAAGCTTATTTGTCCAAGTTCGATTAGGTATGAGCCACAATAAATCCCCACTGGTTGCAGGGCATGATCGAATAGACACACTTACTTGGGACCTATAACATGACTTGGTTTCAATAATAACAAGCATTATATTGTGTTATTTTCATTCTTTTCATAAATTAAGTTACAGTAAGAGTTATTAGTAATTGATTTTTCTTTATCTCTCCGTTTTTTGTTATTTTGAGCTGCTTTAAATTCATAAATCGATCAATAGCAATGGAACAAATACTCAAAATTGTCACGTCCTGAAACATTTTCGACCCGAAAACAAAGGAATTCGTCCATGCGAATGCCACCAATATAATGCGGTATTTAATGCAGACTTTCAGTATGCAACTCTCGTTCGATTGCAAACAAAAACTCAATATGTTTCGTAATGTGGTTGTATATTTATAGAACATTGAATTGACAATTAAAATTCATCCCGGATTTGTACTAATAAAAACAAGCGCCAATTGGATTATTGGATTCAATTCCGTCGTCCATTAATTTGATTATGTGGCGTTGTGTAATGGAACAACAGTGACGCTTCTTTAACACACAAAAAATTAACTTGTTTAAGTGATAAATTACGATTCTCGACTCGAACTGGTGACTCGTGTTAAAATCTCGAATACAGTGTACGATTTTGCGAATGATATTCAGGCATACTCATTAAATTCCATCATTCGTACAAAATATTTCTAAAAATATACCGAATCGATATATCGGTTAGAGCTTGAACTCAAGAATTAACGACAAGTACTTGAAATATTTATTTTAACGGTATTTCAAACTAGTGGAAATAACTCGAGATGTAACAACGAGATGTAACAACGATTTGTGTGTAGAGGTTGTTCATAATAGCAAAAAAAATTGGTTTTCTCACCAATACTTGATTACACTAATGTTTCTCTTGCTTTTACGCAGTGATTTTCATCGTACTGTTTGTCTTCAATCGAGGACCGCCTGTCCGGTACTGATGATGGCTAGCAGGCTGCAACAGCTGTCTATCTGTGTCTATGTTCTGCGTAATCTTTCACGGATGCTATTACCCGCTGAAGTTTTATACCTTGTGTACATCCGTTTGACATTATTACGATGTTTCGGTAAGATCCCACTTAACATATTCATGTACTCTGCCAAGCATATACCAAGGGCATTGGGCCTTGGTATATGCTTGCCTGCATTTGTACCCAGTTCCTGGGTACAGTTGCAGGCCCAAGTCACGACGCAAAATTTGCCAAGTTGTGGTCTGCGAAAATTCAACTTCTTGCCAACGACGCGAAATCGATTGCCTCGGATTCTCCTGCACACTCTCACAGACATCGACGATATTTTCGAAAGATATTGGGCGAAGCGCGTGGTTCGTTGCTTGAACAGAGAACAACCATTTTGACAAAAAATTTTATTGTTTACGCGTGTTGTTGAATGTCATATCTGTACATGGTGATTTTGCAAAACAGACCGAATAAATGACAACCAATTTGACAGATGAGGGCTTCATAAAGTTCAGAAGTCCCTTGTTCGAGGACTCTCTATTTTCACTTGCAAACATCATTGCAAATCCAAAATAGATGTGTACAACTAGCCTAATACGTACCGGTGCCTTTGTTTGCAAATGGTCCAATAACAATTTACTTACTGCTCTCACTATTCATGCCTGAATTTTCATTTCGATATATCTCTGGATGCACTTTAACGATTCTACGATTGGTATCGGTCATGAGCCTTTTGAATTCCACTATTCGATGCCGAATTTCGACGATGTGAAAACTCATGTGAATGCTTCAAAAACAACGTCAACAAAACAAAAAATAAAGCACAAACGCGCGATGTTCAGTCGCCTCTAACGATCCCTCGAAATATCCATAAAACGTGCTCAGCGTTGAAAATATGTTTGTGGGTCGGGGTACAGTGAGTGCTCGTACATTCACACACAAAACATGAATTATCGCTAATTAAAATACTATCCGGTGTTTGTGTAAATCATGCCGCCGGATAGTTCGGTCAACTTCCTTTTGTTAATGTTCTAGATGAAAATGTATAGGCTCTTTTTCGACATTGTTGGGATTCCAATGGGAATGAAATTTTTAAGTGAGAGTAACTTTTAGGTAACAAACAACATATATAAATATGTTTGGCGCAGTAAGTAGGATATCTAGAATTATTCACAAAAGAACAATCAATATCAATATTGCTTTTATTTGTACTCATTTGAAATGTTTCCATTTTCGGTTGAAATATATTCAATCGAATAAGTAGTTGGATATTTGAAAATAGACTATTGAAAAATCTCAATCCAGAGTTTTCCATGTGAATAATTTTATGAGATAACTTACCATCTACATTTTGATCTTTTGGCACGCATGATTGATATGTTTTTTCCATTTCAAATATTGTAACATTCTTAAAAAACACTCGATAATTTCTTTCATCAACTATTATTTCATTGAAATCATACCTGATTATCAAAATATATGTAGCGTGTGGAGTTCTTCTGCTATTGATATATCATCTAAATCGGTTCTAAAATCATTTTGTTCACAAAATATGAAAAAGACTTGCAGGCATTCAAATTTAACATTGTCACACTCATATCTGGATCAGATCATTTTTAGAAATCCGCTCAGAATTCTAAAAGTTGTCTCTAAATTTAATTTCTGCTATTATAACTATATTATTGAGTAAACATTATGAATTAAATTTTTTTGTTTTCAATGTAAATAGATCAAATAAAATACTGAACAAAAGATTATTACGTATTTTAGTTCCACCAATTCTTTTATTCTTCACCTATAAATTCAGAGCTTTACCGACATTAGGAAACAGATAAATTTTAGACTTAGGTATATCCAAAACATTATATATTTGTCCATAGATTGATTACATGATGTCTTGATATGTTTTTTCCTAAATTGCAAGGAATTATTTCTATGGGTTGGAATAAAAAATCACTCACCAATATTTCGGAACAGTTCAACTAAATGCAATGTCGACTCTTTCCAAATGAATCACAAATCACACAAAATTGATAACCAAACATTCATTATCAAAAATTCATTTAATATGCCCATCGACATGCTTGCCGTATGGCATTATGTTCACCGCGTTGAATGAAGTTAACCTGATGTTATTACGTTCTGTGACATTTTTTTGTTTTATTTTTATGATGACAGGAGTTGAACTGTTTTGAAACAACTGTTTAATCAATTCATATTGAATACAAATTGGAATATAATGTTTATCTATTCTGATAGCTGAAACGAACCATATCGGATAACGAAGTTACCTTTCATTCGGCCTTGGCTACGATGATAATAGTAACTTTGAATACGACGAACTTAACGACAAAGTAAATATGCTCATTATTTCCGGCAACTTCAAAAATTTTGGTTAAACGTTGCATCATTATTCTGAGATCGTTGAAACTGGTAGTGGTTTGTGCATTGTGGGGAATTGCACTGGTTGGCATTTGATTGGAGAATATTGAAGAAACTATAAGCTATATGCTTTTGAACTAAATGAAAAATCGACTTCTGAATGAGCATCTCTCAAGAAGAAATCTGACAGTTGAAATGAAGGTTTGTGGTAGAACGAACCTGTAGTGTTCAATACTGCAGTTTTGAACTTCGCCTATATTCTATTTCACCCAATAAAGACCTTTATTATTATTATTATTAACATCTAAAAATTTGGTAGAGAGAGGTACTTTGTATGACGATGATGCCAAATTGTTGGCGGGTAAAACATTGAAATGCCGTTGAAATGTCAGGGGTCAATCAAAACAATGGCAAAACTACATGAATTGAACTTCGAATTGCTCCTAAATCCACCATATTCGCCAGATTTGCTACCTAGCGACTACTGGCTGTTTGCAGATCTCAAAAAAATGCCCACCGGTAAGAAATTTCGCTTGAATGAAGATGTTATTGCTGAAACTGAGGCCTATTTTGAGGCAATAGATACTTTGTTCTACAAAAGTGGTATTGAAATGTTAGCTGGAATAATTGTATGGCTCTTGATGAAGATTATTTTGATAAATAAAGCCAATTTTGACCAAAAAAACGCCTTTTCTTACTTAGACCTGGGACTTCTCAGCCCAAGTGTTATTTAAGCATGTCTGAAAATTTGGCAATAATTTTTAGACAAAATGTATTTCTTCATGTAATGTCTATCAGTAAGGTTAATCGAAACTATCAATCCATCAGATTATAACGAATGATATAGGTATTCCTCTAAAAGTTTTTCAGACTCGATGGGCAATAGATGGGAATAGTGGTCAAGCAGAACTAGTTTAAGAAGATGAAGAGGCGCTACACAGTCATGTTTCTGATTTCAGATATGTATTAGGTACTTATCAACCCTATAACCTGTATAACCTACAGTTATTGGTTATTTTTCGTCGGATAGTTTTTTTGGCCTTCAATTGCAAATACTTCTTCAATTTATAGTCATCGACCAAAGTTTGTGATTTATCTAAATGATAATCTCAAAATAAGGACCCCTCCAAATAAATAATGCTTAACCAATACACAAAATGTCATTGCTAATTTATAAGATCTAATTTTCCTACCACGATAAGTCAAAGATTCGAATACTGTAATGGATGAGATATTCTCTAGATATTTTTAATAAAATGTGATATCCTACTAACTGCGCCAAAATAGATTATTTATATATCTTGGCTATGTTATAACCCTAGTTATTTAATTTTTAATGAAAATGTATCATGAGGAAGTTATCCAAACCATCCGGCAGCATAATTTATCCGTATCAACGAAGTAGTGACGGATATAATAATAATAATGATAATACTAATATTAATACTGGTCATTATTAGGTGAAAAAGGATATAACAACCAGAAGGCGAAGTTCAAAACTGCAGTGTAGAACACTACAGGTTTGTTCTACCAATTAATCTCCACAGCCAATACGAGAACTGGCAACAAAAATATAACAAATACAAAAAACAAAAAATGCATAATCGGATATTTAAGAATGATTCAGTGTTGTAGTTTTTCCAGAAAAATCGAGAAGGCTGTCTTTTGTGATTGCTAATCCCTCATAGCACAATATATGTATTTTTTTATTTTTACATATGGTTCATGGGCACACGAGATTTCTTTCCTTTCTTGCATAGAGTTCATGGATGCTGCTCTCAAAGTCGAGAAATAATATTGAAAGAACTTTTTATGAAATTCAGAAAAAACGTTTTGGAAATTTTATTCAGTGCATAAAACATTATTTTTCGACTCCAAATTGAAATCATCAGGAGATAAACTACACTGAGTTTTTGTGTGTGGGAGTAGTGTTTCTTTTGAATGTATTCTATGCCAGAGGCCCAGTTCATTTTTTCCAGAAACTCACTGTTCGTCGTGGTATTTTCTGTACGTCCTGCAGCAATCGCGCTCTTTACAAATAAGTTTCAGTTACTGGTTACATCAATAGCTATTGGTGGTATTTACTGCCTTTTCCAAATATCAATCACAATTACAATACCCTCAATTGTTCTTCATGATTGAGAAAAGCCGGAATTAATTCATTGATCACCATTGTGGTATTTCTATTTTAGTTCTCCATACGTGGCAACTTTTTGTGGTATGAGGATGTTCCGAATGGCAGTCTCTTTGTTCCCGAAGTTAATATTCTGTTCAGTAGACAATGCAAGCCATTCGTTAGGAAGTTAGACATCGATGGGCGCCGATAATGCTTATATTATTGAATATCGATTGACTCTCCGCTTCTACCACACTCAATATGACATATTACGAGGAATGGGACGGTTCGAGTTTCCTGCCAAATATATTTCTTTCGGGTTTTGTATCATTTCCAAAGCACGGCGGTCCATACTTAACGTGTCCCTCTATTATTTCATTATTCAAAACTTGACATATCGCTTGTTGGATAAATGCTTTTTCTTTAGAATTGGTAGTACTTACAATAGTTTTATTTTGTATGTTTGGACGGTAGGTGTGAGCCACATAAATCCGCAATGGTTTATGTGGCTCACCAAATAAAAACCAAATAAAACCAGCTTCCTAACGAAGCCTATTAGTTTATATGGTGAGTGATGTGAGGTCAGATGGTAAGATTGCGGCTACGCCAAACTCTGAAAACCGTATTTGGTCCACAGCGCGTCAGCCACAAAGTATGTGATCTGCTGATTCATAATTTTTCAACCAGAGGCGACGCACTTTGTCTTCCGACGGTCAGAGTCCCTGCATATGATGATTTAGACGACAGTGACCTGTGACAAGGCCTATTAGACATCGTAGTTCATCCATACTGTAGTCCAACAACTGTTTGGTTTCAAGCTTCGAAGGTTAAATGAACACCATGGAGTGAGGCAAATCTGGAAGATTCTGCCAGGAGTCCATAAACCTTCTTGCCATCCATGCGTTCAGTGTTTGTTTAGCTAAGCCAAAAGCGATATCAATGACAGGTTCTGGTCCAATAAAGCTGCTTGCAAAACCCTCCTTAGCAAGGGAATAAGCCATACTGATCATACTGGCCTTCCAGGCCAGTATGGTCAGGGATTCAGACCAAAAACAATTTTTTAAGTATCTCTATTGAGGGGAGGCGTTTTTGGCAATTTGGTAACAATTTAGACGTTGCTTGGTAGGGGCCAAGTGCTTTCAACGCCGATACTGTCTGAGAATATTTTCATTGACTCATGTTTGAGGTTGGATTCTGCCAATCCCCCCGCACAATTCAGTAGCATAGATTTCCGCTTGAAATACTGTCTCTCTGTCCTGAGTCTACGACTGAATACTGCTGAACCTGAAGGTATATATGGAATATATAGGCAATAGTTGAAGAAAGAAAAGATATAGTAGTTATTATGCTGTAAATAATAATCATGGAGTGGTCAGAGTTCAGGTCTTGGTACGTCGCTTTACATCATCATCTGCATTTCAATTGAGAAATGATCATATAATTTTATGATTGAAATATCATTTTCTAAATAAAAAATATCACATGTGAATGTATCGTATCTTCAACAATAACAGACTTATCAAGAATGCAAACTTAATTTAAATCAGTCTATATAGATTATGTAGGTACACTTTTGATAAATTAAGTAAATTGCTTTTTTTTCATTCACCAATAAATTAAAAAACGAACACCAGTTTACACTGTAAAATTCATTCAATGGAATACTTATTTGAAAGAAATCTGCTCAGTTAACAATAATAAAACAAGAAAAATTGTATTGCATTTTGTTTTATTATCATGATTCAGTGAAATAATAGCGCCTTACTAAATTGCCCTACGAAAAATAGAGAGCATTTATAAATATTCATTATTATATTGACCATACTAGGAATCGCACAAAAAAATGTAAGACCTCGTTAAGATTAATAGTCATCCATGTGATAACAGCTTTTTCTGATTTTTGTTTTCTTGTTGTCGAGAATTATAATCCGTGAACAAGATCACTAGCTGATAATTGTGACTCAAACACAATAAATGAATTCCTTACATCACTGACCTTGTTACAATATGAATGCTTGGTCAAGGATTGGATGATATGACACAACTTTCCTGCAACAAGGAAGTACTCTGTGATTGGTAATTTATATTTTTTCAGATTCCGGCTCGCCTAGGTGTAATAATGATTAACATTCATAATTAAAAATTTTTTAGACTAGTTGAAAATCAGTTTTAATTTTATACAGAGCAATTTATGATTTATGCAAAGTTGCATTGACAAATGTTTTTAAATTTATAAACAGTTCAGTTAAAGAAACAAAGAGATGTTAGATTTTGCGAGTATCTATAAAACTATTGCGTATATTCAAAATTGGAAAAATATCCTTGAAGAAAAGATGTTGAAACATCAAAAATTAAATAATGTATTGAACATTTGTCAAGTATTACATTTTCTTATTGATCAAAGCTGCATTGATGTAATTTTTTAAGTTGTATGAAAAATTGTAATTTTTTCTGAAATATGAAAATTTTATTGTCAAATGATGATTAACAAAAAATTGTTTGGAAAAAATACAGCAACACAACCATTTAGTAATCAACTATGTATTTTTTTGCAAAAAATATCAATATTAAGAAACAACTTTTTTAAATAATATTTTTAGTGCAGTTTTGTATTCTGTAAAAATACATTATTTTCATATAGCAAATTATTATAAACAAATAACTTATCACTCTTATTAATTTTTTTTTTAAATAAATAAAAATAACCTTGGACCATTTTGAAAAAGAAGTAAAATGAATTATAGAAAAACATCTTGTTTGCAAAATGATACGTGGTTATTTTTGTCCTATTTGGCACTAGTCAAAAAAATTTTTCAGAATACAAAGCAGCTGTAAAAAAATGATTTTTCAGCAAAAATGCTTTCTCAATAACTATCTTTATAATCTAAAATAAAAATGAATACAATAAAAAAAATGGGATGATCGGATTTCCAAAAAAAATGCAATCATCCCATGATTTTTTTTGAAGATAAGAATGAAAAATAAGAAAAACATACTAATTTAGCTTTTTTGATAAGAAAATAAATAATTTAAATTAAAAAAAAATTGAACGATACTCACATTTTTGTTCGTTTCTAAAGTCTTCAAAGAATATTACCAAGTCCAGGCTTCATTCTTTCAAAATTATCAACTGTTCATGTAATACTTCAACTTGAAAGAATTTGTTAAGCAACAAAAAATAATTGAGGGAAAAATTCCGTTGAACTATAATTACTGGTGTTTCCGGTTATAATAGCTAATTTGTGAAGCACATTTAGAAAAATTGTTTATTAACGTTGCTTTACCTAAAAATATAAAATTGATTTAGTTCTTAGTACTTAAATAATCATGAATGTTTTCACAATATCATCCGGCTCTCATTCACAATCATGTGAACTGTTACTATTTATCTGAATATTCGAGTGTATCAAACTTTATTCGATACAGCAAATAGGAAATGAAAAAAATCCACTAAATTTAATCTAATCTAATCTATCAACTGTGTTTACTCTATAAAGTATGTTTAGTGTGAATATCACTAGGAATTCAATTACCAAACAAGTTTTCAATACAAACAAATCAATATTTTTCCAAAATTGCAATAAATAATTACTTTCTTCATTCGAGAAAATCGATGTCGAAGAATCCTGGAAAGGGCGCATTTTCATTTCCTGTTGATATTTGCCGAACTTTTTTATCGAATTCAATCTTTTATCAGATTCTTCTTGGACTTTGCGAGATAAAATCAATATATTTGCGAGGGAATAAGTACGGTATGTTATTTACTTTATGTATCAAGAATGTTTTCATTCTTATGACAACATAGAAAGGCTACATTTTTTTATACAGAGATGTTTAAATTTGATAATATACGTGTATAGTATATATAGAAAACTGATCGTAATAAAATGATAGATGTAAGTCACGCTTATTTGTAAATTGAAAAAAATAACTGCCTAGAACAGACTGCGACCACAGCCTGAAATTTATGTCATTTTCATTTAGATTTTCCACAATATTTAAACCCTAGCAATCTATGTTTTCTACTGTTTTATTTGCTATAACTATAAACACTCATTTTTTCTACTTTTCCATATTTTTTTTCATATAAAGGTGGATATGTAGAAAGCCAAAACCTTTCTTTTCCAAAAATGAATCTCTCATAAAAATACACCCCTTCCAATTTAAGATTGACATTTATTTTGAAAATATTGTTTTGTTTTTCATTAGAAACTGTGCGTTTAATGAATTCCGACATGAATTCCGACAAAGTTCTGTAGAGAGGATATTTTAATTTCTATTTGTGAAAATAAAAAAGGGAGTGTTTTCGAATGTTTTAATTTGATCTCTAGGAAGTCATTGAACATTTTTGCAACAGGAATCGAAAACGAAAGTTACCAAAAGTGAAACTTTTGTCGAAATAGTATCCCAAAGAAGCTTTCCGCTGTCTTTTCGTATGTATGCTTAGGATTTTGATGCGGGATTTTTAATAGAGAGTAATTCAAGATGAAGATGTATACAGGGCGTTCCAACGAAAACGGACGTTTAATCGAAAATTTTAAAGAGCACGTCAATTTTTATTTCTAAATTTGTTTTCAACGGCATGAGGGTTCAAGTGATACATCATTTGAAAGGTATTTTGTCCCTTTATTAACTCTGTATAATATCACTGGAAACAAAATCAACGGATATATTGTTCAAAATTACCTCCACCTAGATCCATACAATAATACAGTCTCTCTCTGTATTATTCTCTCGAAAGCGTTCCGTATATTATTCAAGATGTCCGAAGTCAGCAGTCGTCATTCGTGAACAATTCTCTGTCGTAGGTCTTCCATATTTGACTTCAGGTGTTCCCACAGAAAGAAGTCCATCGGTGTGAGATCAGGTGATCTAGCTGGCCACTCCACTGGACCCCTTTTGCCGATCCGACACATTGAAAAACGTTTGTCCAAAAACTGTCTCACCCGAACATGTGGGTGTGAACCATCCTGCTGTTTTTTCATTTTCTACTAAATTGTCCTCATTTTCTAAAATGTGTGTCTTCATTGAGATTACGTTCAATGAAGAATGGTCAAACAATATGATTATCAATTTTTGTGGAGTTTGTGAATGTTTCCAGCACCAAATGAGGATTTACATCGCTACAGTAACCACAATTATGTCTATTTACTTCAACATTCAACATGAAAGAACTTTCGTCTGAAAAACATGTATTGTATATTAGGTTTGGGTTATTGGTCAATTTCTCGCTGAACACCTCACAACATTGAAGTCGACGATCAGGATCATCTTCGTTTAATTCCTAAACTAGCCTTATTTTGAAAGGATGGAATTTGTAGGCTTTCAAAATCGGAAAAACACTTGCAACTAATACCTACACCAAAAGTTCTAGCTACTTGTGTGATAGATTGTCGATTATCGATTTGCACATGTCCCAAAACTGCAACTTCAACTCCGTCATTTCTGACAGGAAGAGATCGATCAAAATGATGTACTACAGTATTGTACACCTTGAAAAGGTCTACAAAAAAGTCCGCGGTGGTATATGTCTATCTCTTAGGGATAACCCCTAATAACACTTTTTCATCCTTTACTTTTTTACGAAGCGACTTTAAGCAATACATTATTAATTCTTATCCAATTAAGTATCTTGAATATATTGGGCATTTAATATAGATCAGGGGTCTCCAAACTTTGAAGCCTTCGGGCCATAATGATTTTTTAAGTTTGTTCCAAGGGCCAATTTCTGCCCTTAATTATATTTCTAGACTAGGATAGTCGTAAAGTGCGTGAC
>WOGJ01060439.1:0-11289 GCA_015342185.1 Leptinotarsa juncta | reverse complement strand
TATTTGAATTCAGTAACGATTTCAATTTCTGTGTTCTCAATATTAATGTGGTATTCAGATATGTCAAGGTTAGCATTTAGTACATATCTTGGAGCGTTCACGATGGCTCATAAGCAAGCAGCTATAAACGTCTGGATATTGCGTCCGTATACCGCTGCACTCCGGCCCCACGCAGTGCAGGCATACAAGATGATTGGGAGTGGTACGATCTTGATAAGCAGCAGTTTTACGTTGCTTCTGCGATCTATGATCGGATATACGTTTTTGTCGGGCGGCTCTCGCCAGTCCTAGTCTCTACCGTATGTGGGTCCTGAACGTTAGTCTTCTGTCGAGAGTGACTCCCAGGTATTTCGCTTCATTGATCCACGGAATCACTTGTCCGCTGACAAGACAGGTGAACAGAGTCGCCTGACTCTTGCTCCATTTCTCTAATCTGTCTGCCTGCTGTTGCAAGTATCTGGTAACTTGCGCATATCTAATTGATCTCGCTATTGGAGCCGAGTCGTCCGCGAACTTTTGTTGGAACTCTACGCATTTCTTGTCGCATGATTCTGGGGGCTGTGTGCATACTCCTTTAGTCCATTGGAGCGCGTGTCTTTTGGTATCTTTTCTTCAGGCGCGCTTTCCTCCATGGATTGGATGATGGCCTGTTGCAACTGTGTTGTGGCGTTCTCCAGATCAGTCCTTGTATCGATGGGAGTGATGACTCATATCGCGTCGTGGATGGTGCGTTGAAATTTATTCCAGTCGTGATTCTCTTTGTGGGTTCCTCTAGTTCCCTTTCACCAATTTCTACTGTGAATAGAATAGGGTTGTAATCTGACGGTCCTACATTTAGTACTTCTACCTTCGATGTGGGGGTGTTTTGCACTATGGCCGAGGGGGTAGGTACACCAATAATATCCTCAGCTGTTCGTGGCGCTTTAGTTTCACTCTGATCGCTACTGCCTCTCCGAGTTGTAGTTCCGACTTTCTGTCTTCGTGGTGCGCTAGGTCTGTCCTTACTAGAAGTGCCGCGCCCCCCGCGGTAAAGCGACCCCCTGGACTGTCTGTTCTATACGTAATACATCCTGGGATGCGGAAATTCGTGTTGTTTCTGATCTTTGTCTCTTGGATTTCCATGACGTCTTTGCTCAGCCGTGATGTCAGCTCTATGAGCTCGTTCTTTCTTTCTCTGGCGCCGTTATTGTTCCACGATCCGATTTTTAGGTTTTCTGAAATCCGTACTGGCATTAACAGTTTCCGGGTACTGTCAGTATTGCAGTTGTTAATACCGTTTGCGCTATCTTTTGCTGCTCGGTCGTCAGTTTACCTAGTACGTTTATTAGGTTGTTGTTGTTTTTATTGCCTCCAGCTGTCTGCGCCTTCGGTGGTGTCCTCTTTGCTTCAGGTTTGGGCCTTTGAATATCCGATTGCCTGGGCATATTCCATGCTGATCGTGCTGTCCTTGGTTTGGGAAATATTTTGCACACCCAGTAGCTATCTGGATGCGCTTCCAGGCTTCCAGGCAATTGACACATTCAATAGATTTCCAATTATTGGAACACATGTTTAACGAATTAAGTCACTGGAAAATAAAACTTGTTATCATTCATGGCAGTCCAGCTCTTGTCATCTGTGTGATTTCTCTAACTGAATTACTTTTTTATTATTATGTCATGATTTATTACTGAATATCTACCCTTATTTTTCAGAACACATCACTGCATCTGGCAACAACTGAAAATAAATCGAGCACTATTAAACTACTCCTCGATTTGAGATGTAAACTCCTTTATAACCAAATGGAGATGAGTGCCATAGACTACGCAATTTATTATAAATTTCGTGAAGCAGCCTTGGCGATGGTAACGCATGATAACAGGTCAGCGAAACTTTTTCCATCTATTGAAAAAGTGAAGTGATAGTTCGAAAAATTTCTCAGTTTTCATCTTCAATTTTCTGAAAATTCAAAATGAATAGAATACTCAAGTCCCCAGAAGATTCATTTCAAAAATTGCTAACTCAATTACAACCGTTTCTACTGACGGATTTATAAGAAAACAACTTAAACAATCAGCATTTGAAAAATTTTTAATGACAACCAAAAAAGAAAAAATCGAATCACTCCAAGAAAATGTATCGTATACAGTATACAAGGTGAGTTAACAAGATTCCCTTGTACATACAGATATCGATCGGAACTAACTTTCAAAATCATTTTCTCACAAACCAAGTGAAATTAATCTTCCTCTTGAAGATGAATTGAACTCCAGTTATATTCTTTTCTATTTTTAAACAGAAGAAGTGAAGGAAACTTCCAAAGAAAGGAAGAAATCAAATAATTCAAAAATTAAACTTTTTACAAAGATGGTGCAAATCATGCACAAATGTAAGTTCCAGATACAAACTGTTAGAAAATGCCTTCTCGAAACAACTATATTGAATTATACAAAAAACACTTTTTTCTATCCAGTTTATACTCCGAATATTCGTTATGGAATTGAATCAGATGTCATTCACAGGATTGCTACACAATACTCATATATTATATGAAAGAGAGAAAATTTCGCTTAGATGGAACACTGTCATCCTCATTGGTGAATATCCGACGTTTTGGAATAAGACACTTGTCTTTTTTTCTCTTCAGCACCAACCTACGTAACATTCTAAGATGAATGATTTTAGTCTATTCATCTCATGGATGACAGTGCCTGATGACATTCATTCATACCAGTTTGTGTCTGAAAGGTAATTATTTGCATAATCTACATATATTTGTAAAGAGATTATTTTGGAATTGATTGCGTTTTTCTTTTCTTTTAAAGATTTCCACGTTGTTTTTGTTTATATCTCTTTGAATTCAAATAATGATTGTTTTCAAATTTCCTTCGATATAGTATCTGCTAGTAGGGCTCTTATAGATTAACGAGGAACGTTTTTACCTTGACTTTAAAATGTTTTCATTGTACCTTATATGCACGAAATAATGTAATGTATGTTTGCCGTTCGCTGATCAACTTTTGCTGGAATAATTCAAACTTCTACAACCAGTGAAATACAATCTATTTGGGTGACTGAAATAGACACTAGTGATACCAAAACAACAAAGACTTCATATGAATACAAATTGATTTTGAATGAATGAAAATTATTATAACTTGAAGTATGATCATTAACAGAATTCTTGTTCGTCTCTCTGTCTTAGTATATAGGTATCTAAGACAGTTTTTTGAAATGGAAGGAGATACATTGCTTTCCGTATTCTATACTGGCAGAAAAGTACTTTTAGAAAATTTAGGAATTTATGACTATATATCAAACGGTTATTCAACCATCCACATTCTCAATGAAAATGCATTTGACGAGTCTTTTTAGTTTTGAAGATGTATTAAAATTGAAGATATTTATTATTGACATTTTTGACAATTTTTCTAATGGAGGTTGGAAATATGTTATTTTCAACATTGGATAGAATAAAAAATCCTACTGTACCAATGGTTGTTTTCAATAGGGAAATTCCGAAGTGTTTCATCCAAATGAACAAATGTTCCGTTTGAAAAAATTCAAGTATTACTGTTTGAAAATGGATGAAACTCTATCAAGTACCCTATACAGGTTGTCACTTTAAAACCTCTCACCCTTTATATCTTCCTTCCAGTACATACTATGAAATATCTAACAAACATATCAATTTTATTTCCGAAGGAAACACTTGAAATGAATATATTCAATCCCTCCAACGGTATCTTAGTTTATTATCTTTTGATGAGCAGTTTCCAAAAAATATTATTCAACACTTACAGAAGTAATAAGTGCAGTGGGGTGCAAGATTTTCAGGTTAGTATTCAAACAAATGTTATTGAATTGTCTCTCTTATCAGTAGAACTGGTTAAGAAATGAGGTAGCACCATACGAAGTTTCCATCGGGGGCAACATCAGTCATTAGCCCCCCAAAAAAACAACATCGATAAGTAACCTAATAATAAAATTTCACGTTTATTATTGGATTTATAATTCTTATCGCTCATATTCCACAGATGCTGCTTTGAAAGCTTCGTTTTTGAGTAAAAAATGTTTCACCAGATTCAAACGTTTTGGTATTATTGTTATTTCAGTTTTTTTTACAAGAAAATAAATCTTTCGAAATGAGATATCGAAATATTCATCTGTCCCACTACCTACATCGTAGGTTCTGGTGAATGCCTGCAGAATGCCTACTTCACGGCTAATACCAAGCTAGATATTGCATTATATCCAACATACATTTATGCAAGATACCTTGGAGAAGGACATACATAATACAAACTAAAAGTTAATGTTTGGGCTAATATTCTTGGAAATGCCATTATTGGTCCTACATTTTTTGAGGAAACTTGAGAAACTATTGATCCACTTATAATTTACGAGATAGAAACTCAAATTGATGCAGACGATAATTCACTGTTGAAGGTGGATTTGTTAAATTTCCAGCAGGACGATGCTTCTACTTATTATGTTCGTCCCATCCGATTCCCGGATAGATGGATTGGCAGAAAGGGAGCAATTCAGTGGCCTACAAGATCACCGGATTTAGCTCCTTCAGATTTTTTTTCTCTGAGTACATGTCAAATCCGTTGTTAATGGAACACAATCTGCTGAAATTGATAAACGTCACTTCCATTAATCAATATTTGTTTGAATAGTAACCTGAGAACCATGTATCTCAGAGCAAGTAAGTTTTCGTTACTTCTGCAAGTTTAAAACGGTATTTTTTGAAACTAATTATCAGAAAATGAATAACAAAAGTATCGTTAGAATTAAAGTCTCTTCAAAATGATGTGGCACTCAACCCTCCTCTCCGATTGATATTTTAAGAGTAACATCTACCCCTTCTGAGAGGTTGATCCATGAAGGTTGGAAATATTGCTTTGAAGCTTTCTCCTTGAAAATTAAACTGAACTGTCATTTCGATTTTTTATAGACTTATTAATGGTGATAAGTTTTCAAAGTGAAACCTGTATAGGTTTCATCCATTTTCAATTAAAGTTACTATAAATGATCACAGTTTTCCTGATTAACTAGTCCTTAACAACTAATTTCTGTACACGTGCAAAGTATATTTTTAAGATTAGTCTATGAAATAGTTTTTTATGACTTGATCATTCCGCTATAGAAATTTAAAAAGTTTAGATGCCTTTTTATCACGTGTATCGCAAAGTATGTGATAAAATAAATTGCGAAACAGATAGAAGATAGATAGAAATATTCGTTAACACGAGAGCATTGCACCGAAGAAATCTTGATGACTCACCCTGTATGTTTCATCAGTTTATAGGTTTACAAAATATTCATTGAAATTTAGTTATTGAGTTCGTCACAATCAACAACTTACATTATCTTTTAAGACTGTAGACTGGACTAGTGATTTTGTTGACATTTCACTTGGTGACTATAATAGCATAGTTAATAAGCCCGTCTAGCAAACAGCAAAGCCGGAATCAGAACCCAGTTGGATTATTTTTTTTCGTTTCTGTTCATCTTGCGTAAAGGTCAGAATGTCTCTGACACGACGTTTCATATCCATAATGAAAGTTCACACAGATATTTGGGAAAGAAAGTTTGGCCTTCTACTTTTCCATCTTGATACAAAAATGTGGGAATTTTCCAGAGAAAAGAAGGAACCATGTAAGTAAAATTTTACTTATTTCATTAATTATATTGTGTAGGAATCCTGTGAATGATATCTGATTTGAATGTTTGGAATAGAAACGGAGTGAAAAAAGTGCTTTTCGAATAATTAAGCTTTCGTATAAAAGTATTTGATTCGAAAGTATTTTTCTTTATTGTAATTCAATAGTTTCATGAAAATAGCTGTTTTGAAAGGGTTTTTTCTTCAAGGATTTGTGTCTAAAAGATACTTTTTTGCATGATCTACACATCTTTGTATAGAGTTAATTTTTGAAATTGATTACTTCCTTCCTATCTTTGGAAATTTCCTACATTTTTTTATCAAAATGAAGAAGTAGAAGGCCAAAAACTATTCTCTCCTAAAAATTTATTCTTTCAATTTCCACAGAGGTATTATTCATGGAAATTCTACACAACTTGATGAAAGAAAAATTATTGACATTAAATTCAACTTACACATATCGCTTTCATTCTCAAACTAATTTCAGAGTGAAAAGGCTGCGCTTCAACTTAACACCAATATTATTTTAAATAGTTTTAACAATCACCCAAATTCCTGCATTGGTTTCAAATATTCAATACTATATTCAAAAATATTTGATATTCACATCATTTAGAGAATTATAGCTACAACTAAGTTGGAATATGTTTTCCAACTCTCTTACGGGTCATATTTCATATACTTCATCCACCTCTTTGATTTTGGCCTTCTCGTCTACCCGATCTTAATACTATTATACTGACTTCCTACGGAAAGACATAACAGAAATGTACCAGATCTATATCGTAGAAACTACTGAACGCATAAAAAAATGAATTACGTTATCATTCGGAAATATAAAATCAATCATTTATATTTTCAGAGCACAAGAAATTATGATGCTCAAATCTAACAAACATCCTTGTATTACTCTAGCGTTAATTGGTGCAATGCCTGAAGTTTTCGAAGCAGTACAAAATAAATGTATAACAAAGGCAGAGTGCAAAAAGGACTCAAAATCGTTTTATGTAAGTTTATTCAGGAAATATTTTTCCAGTATCACTCATATTCGATTTCTAGATAAAATACAACTTTACAATTTTGCAAGGTCCTGTTTCATCCGACCAGGAAAATGTTACTAAGCTCGCACCCCTACCAGCCCTCAACGTAAGTTAATAAAACATTATTATATAAGTTTAAACTTAATAACGGTATCTATTTGATTATCATATCAGTCATCTTTTCATGAACTATATAGTTTGAATTTGATTCATGCAACTACCAAATTGAGTTCATTTCTGAAATTCAATTTCATATAGTCAAAATATCAATTAAAATCAAAAGTATTTCTCGAAGCTAATGTCGGGTTATATTGGTAATCCCCATATTAATAGTGGCTCTAATAACTACAGAGCGTTAAAAAGAATAAGAGATCTTCAACATTCTCATGGGTAATGCATAAAACTGAAATTGGTTACCAGTATGTTCCTTTATACATACATGTCAAATGATTAGTTACAACTAGTTACTTTTTAAAAAACCAAGACCTATAATATATCCAAAACCACCTCTTTTTTAGTCGATGGCTTCGTGAATTAAAGTTTCTTTAGGCAAACTTTAGGCAATGAAGCATATTTTGACTTTAACTGAGAAATGTAGGGATGCTTCAAACTAATAAATTTCGATCGTAATAATATCAACATATCATCTGCCTTTGAATGTAATCTATCGGAGGAGAATTTCATCAATCGGTTTTCAAGCATAGCTAAATTATTGAAATTATGAAAATGCTTACAACTTCCTGAGAATCTTATGAGACAATAAAAAATCAATTATTTTCCTTTCTTGTAAATGGTAATGAAATCCTTGATGCTACTGACAGCTTCTGTATCTGTAGAGTACGGAGGGTGAGTATAGGCCCACAGCTCTTAGGCTACATGTGACCCATTGTATATCTTCCAGAGGAGTTATCCTCCTAGGCCATCGTCCATCCTGTCCTATTCAGGAAGGTGGACAGGTCACTAGGAGACATCTCCTTTATATCGGCAGGTGTAGGCTCGTCAAACACACACACTCTCTTATTGAGATAACTCCAGACACTCACATAGGATATGCCTGACAGTTTCATCTTCCTGCATAGAGGTGTGTCCACTAGCCTCATATTTTAGTTGACAGTGATCAGTCAGAAATTCTACTATTAAGCGTAGATTTTTCCTGGTCATCGCCAGATATTTCTTCGGCGCTAGCTTCCCAGGGTCGCCCAGTGTAATTCTAGCAAGACTGCATTTTTTGATTCCATCCCATCTCTTTAGGGATTGAGGGATTGAGCATGGATGTGACGTTTGGCTAGTTCCGCAATTGTGAACGTCATCAGGCTGTAGGTTTCATTGGTTCGTAAAAATCTTAGTCCAGGCGCTTCCTTGACTAAAGAGTCGGCAACGCACTCCCGTCGTGTCCTTTAATCCAACTCAGGATAAAGTTATTATGTACTGAGGCTTTGGCTGAATCTTGGTGGCACTATAGTACTAGCCCTGAGGTAACACGTTTTCTGTTCAAGGCTAATAGGGCTTGTCTACTATCAGTGCAGATTGTTATGTATTTGCCAGAAATTTAATTCTTGGTTATTTCTTTTGTGGCGATTGAGATATCAGCCAGTTCTGTTTGAACTACGCTAGTATTTTTCCCATTTCCCACTTAATCCTTAGGCTTGGTGATCTCGAGTACACTCCACATTCTAAGCCATCATTTGAGTTTTGAACCGTTTGTATATGGGTTTATTGCATTTGTAGCATCTGACTCTGTGTTCTGTTTTAATTGTATTTTGTAAGGTTTATTGAACACAAACCTGGGTTCAATTGCATCACTAGCTCACCACAAGCCTCAATTGACCAATTCCTACTTTGAAGTTTACACCAGCCGTGCGCAATCGTAACATTACCATTAACGCAACCTCCTTGACGTACAGGTCCAGAGGGTTCAGCAATTAATTTCGTTACCGCGGTTGATGTTGTTCTCATGGCTCCAGTGATGTTTAAACATGCCAATCGCTGTATTCCTGAATAGAAAAGCTATCCCAGACCCTCTCACGAACTTAGTTACCACTTGTTTCAGTGGTTTTTCTTTACGTCTTCAAAAAACGTAAAATTATACCAATATAGGTGAAATTAATATGACTTGTAAGTGAACATGCTGTAATTTTAATTATTATAGTATTCCTGTCTATTGACAAGCTCGAAATTTGTCTTACCAACCTCAAAAGGTTAATTTAAAAGGCAAACCTTTCTTTTTACTTACAGGCAATGGTAACTCATGGACGAGTAGAACTATTAGCCCATCCTCTTAGTCAAAAATACTTACAGATGAAATGGAACTCCTATGGAAAATATTTTCATATGGCTAATGTTTCATTCTATTGCATCTTTCTAACATTTGTTACATCCTTCTCTTCTCAGTTAATGGAACATCAAAATGGAAACAACTCGATCAACAACACAAGTATAAGCCATGAAGTAAGTATTTATATGTAAGATCGAATTTTCAGAATAAAATATCGATAATAAATGAGAATAAATGTTTCAGACATTTTTGAAAAATATTTTTGTATCGCATACAGAGTTTTATTTCTCATTTTTATGATGATGATGTAGTAACGGCTACATCGAACAATTATTTCATTTATAGTAGGCTCATTTATTGAAATTTCCGAACCTATCGGTTATACTGATATAATTCATCTATTTTGTATATTAATCCAAAATTGAAACGTGCCACAGCCTAAGTCGTCCTTCGTGGTATTAACCAGGGGAGTAGTTGTTTTCTGATGGGCGTCAGTCCATTCAACCTACTGCGTAGGTATATTCGAGACTGGCTTGAACGTTTAAAGTTCATTTCTTTAGATGTTTACTGCAAGTCTTCAAGCATAGCCCACTGACTAATAAAAAAGTATGCCCCGTAGTTGGCCTTGGGATACTTGCTTCATGTAGGTGATCGTTCAATTTCTTGTTCACCTCTTTCGAAATCTGTTCATTCATTTCATCTTTTCTCTTCCATGACCCATTCGTTAATTTTACTCAACTCATCAGTTCCTTTTACTTGGCCACTAAAAGTACAAATTCCATCACAGACTGCCATTTTTTCTGAAAAATGTACCCCGCTCTTGAGGAGACAACTCAGTCGTATCCTGGCTGCACCACCAAACATTTTTTCAGGTTCAGTTTTTGGATCAGGAGTTGGAGAGTTGAGACGCTCTCGCTCCTGATCTGAATTTAAAGGGAGTCGTAAGTTCGACATCCATGTCCTCTATAGACTCGCTCCTGAACTAAATTTACAGGGAGGTCAGTTGGAGTCGTAAGCTCGACATTCATCTAGTCTATAGACTCAGCATCAGAAAGAATTTTTAACTTTACTCTGTCCATAGAAGTCCCACGAGTAGCTAGGCAAAGAAGGTCAATCACGGCACAGCCCCGCATTACCGTGACAAGGCGATGCTACGATGAGAGGGCGCCTGGTATCTCGAAGGTTCCGTAGAGACAGCTGATAGGCTCAATGTCGTTCATCCTCTCGCGCCAAATACACACACCTTAGGGTCGTTAGGATGCATTCAGTTAGGGAATAACAGAACCACAAGTGACTTCGTCATTCCCATATCCAGCTGGGCTACGTGGAAACGGGCATCCGAAGGCCGGTTTGCTCACCCCCATATCCCAAGCCAATGCACTCGCCAAAAACAGCATGTACAGTGGTTCAGGTAGTGAAAGATGAACAAGGACAGCCAACTCGCCAGAAGTCAGATCTTTACTCTCGCTATAGGGTCGATGGGAGACTCATGACGGTCACCTACCAGTGATGAAAGAGACTCTTCATTACAGTGGTTGTCTCTAGAATTGTTGATAATATTTCAATTAATAAAAAGCCATTATTAGTGTCACATCAGAAACATCACCAAGGTATCAATAATTTCAGCTGATATTTTTGCCCTTTTATTTCTCAACAGGAAAAAGATAGGTAAAGACCAGTTTGAGGGTGATAAATGAATATATTCGTATCTTGTATCACTTTTGTCACCTTTTTGTAACTTAGGTTCCATTCTGTTACTCTGTCGACTCATTTTTTATTTCATCTGCACATGAAATATTGCAAATTGCGTTGTATTGGTTACGATTGAATTTATACTTCATGAAGTAGGAACGATAAAACTATGTTTTTAAAAAAACATGATTTTTTTATTTTTCAGCAATATGTTCATCTCAGCAAAGAAAATATCCCAATGGTCGAAATTAATCCAGTGATGTATATGAATGGATTGGGAATAATTACTTACATTGGAATGAACGTTTTCAGAGAACTGTTGCAATTGCATGATCAGAAACTTATTTATTTCACGAACCCCATGAATTTGCTTACCTGGTTATTATATATGTCAGCCCTGACAATGGTGTTACCAATATTTATGAGCACAATGTGTGACCTTCAATTTTCTTGCGCATCGCTCACTATTTTCATGAGCTGGTTCAATCTTCTACTGTTACTACAAAGATTCGATCAAGTTGGAATATATGTGGTTATGTTCCTGGAGATACTGCAAACACTCATCAAGGTTCTTATGGTTTTTTCCATTCTCATAATTGCATTTGGTTTAGCGTTCTACATTCTTCTTTCGA
>WOGJ01060218.1:0-11486 GCA_015342185.1 Leptinotarsa juncta | reverse complement strand
AGGAAACTAACATTCAGATACTTTATCCAACAGAGGTTAGGGCTGGCGGAAGTCGCTCTCTCACAACATCTACCTCATGATCGGATGCATGAATAACATGGATCTTTAAGTGGAACTGGATCACCCTTCTCCAAATCATCCTATGTGCCTCCACTGCCTGGGGAGGCATATATTTTCCCGGTTACTACCATGAGGGACATTGGATTATATCCGACAGATATTCGTGGCTTCGTCCACGAGATGGGGCTGTTACTAGCTAACAAATTTTTCTCTAAGATGAAAGAATCAATATGCAATGACGACGGGTAATACACCAAACCGGACTGTAAGAGGTGTACTTGATAATTTTCAGTGAAACTGCTGTTAGATGAATGAGAAACATCTGTGTAGAGTAACCTGCATTAATGTCTGTTGAATATAATTGAATGTTCATCGTAGTATTAGCCGGGAAAGTAGCTGCTCCCTGAGAGGCATTCATCATTGTAGGGATTTTGGGAGAGATGAACGTTTTCATTTCAAAATATTCAGTTTCTCACTAAGCATAATTTCTATAAAGGTTTTGTTTGCGTATCCATCATGTACAGATCTGTCACTTTACAGCGAATGTGCCGAAAATAAGTTATTGGTGATTTTAACATTCACAATCATAACATTCTTTCACGAAACCTCACAGATATAAATATAATTTTATAGAGAGAATTTTGTACTACTGAAGATGTCACTTGCTCAAATTGTTTGACCATGCTGGAATAATCATTCCAGCAGCAGCAGATATTGACAAATAAAATCCTGAAATAGATTTATAGGTTTCTATATTAAACGAAAGTACCACCGAAAAATCGCAAATATTTCTGAAAATCGATATTCTTTTCAGGAACTCTTACCTGATATATGCTTAAATTTCGCTTGATGTTGGATTGTAGTACCAAAAATGGAGGCTTAATGGGTTTAGGATCATCACCGTCAAGTTTCTGTAACATGAAAGGCAGTAAGATTTGAAGAAAAATTAATGTGCTATACCTAATCTCTATTGATTCTATGAAATCTTCAATGAATAAAGAAAAACAATTTGTACTCATATGCTCATATTGACAACTTCTCTGTTGAATAGTTCTCTATCAAATAGACCCCAAATTTGGCAGAACTTTCTGCAAATTTTTGTTGAAAGTCCAAGTTTTGTTGTATCAATAGTATAAATAGCATAAATATAACGGTTTTCGTCATTAGAGTTTCTATGAAAAAATATCTCAAGATTTTTCTTTGTCAAATTAACAATTTCATGGGAAACTGTTTCAATATGTAGAAGTAATCGACAACTCATGATTTCAGGGAATTTCCCCAGAAATTTAATTATTTATTTCAACAGAGAGAGAGATATTACATAAATTGCCCTGACAATTTTTGCACACAAGTGCATTTCCCAAGCAAGTATGTGATGTAGGAAAAGGGTTGATTATATTTGAAAATTTCACCAAGTATATTAGATTTTAAACATTTTTGGGTTTGGTAGAAAAAATTGATGTTGTTTTCTTTACAAAATATGGCATAATTGAAAAGTTTTTGTTGTTCCAATGCATAATTACTTGGATCTTCTAAATTTTCATGAGATAATAGTGTACTACCATCAGTGTAAGAATAATTCATTAGGAGTTATACATGTATTGTTGATATCATTGTGGAATATTAAATACAGAATAGGCCCTACTATAGATCCCTGGGGCCCCCATGTCTGTAATATTACTGCCTGATTTGATACTATCTGTTACTATGACTCGGGTGATTTGTTAAGTAGGATTCTATCCAATTAAGCTGTCAAAACCTCCCAAAACAATTATTTTGGGAAAAGTGTCTGGGAAAAATTGGTTTGAATGAATGCAAAAGTTCTTCATCTTGAAAGTGAATATTTGAAATATCAATGAAACATTTTGTTACAACAAATTTTTTCCTAGAATTTGTAAAACTGAAAAGGTATGAGTTTTTCTTGTTCCTACCTACAAAGATGTTTCAATTTATCTTCCATAGATACATTCCGAAACGTTCAACAGAATCAATATAGGATTCAAAACTGTGATTTACTTACTACACAATGAACAGAACATCTAATAACATTTATTTTGTTCTTAAATTCCTCGAGGGCCTGAATGAGATGGGGGCTCACAAACGGTCTCAACCCAGAGTAGTTTCTGTTCAACTTCCAAAATGCCATACACAAAAAAATATACCCTGTACAGTATGAGTCCCAACCTGCTTCATGGTACTTTTCAACATAGCCGTTGTTCGCGTGCTCTAATTTAGGTGCATCGTACACCAAAAACCGTCCCACGTCTTGGCTGAAAAACCGGTAAAGGAAGTCCAAACCTTTGTCATGCCATCTCTTACGAAGAGGAACTTCTAATTTTATTGCACGAGAGATATGTTTCGTATCAAAAATAATGGGGAAAAGTTGGTTTATACGTTTTTTAAAACAACTGTAAGAGCGTGGCAGTGGACTATCGAAACTGTGGACCATCAGAAATAAATCTTGGAAGCAATTATGTCCCACAATTGGTTTCTTAAGGGACACTAAAAGTCGAAAGACTCGTGTGAAGCCTAAAAGCTTGGAGATAAGTTCCTCTTCCAAGTTTTGCGCTGCCTCCAGCTTTGCACACTCTTCGACAGTGAGTTTCTGTAAAACAAAATCTTTGTTCTTCTCATCTACAAAAGTCCACACCTTCGAAAATTTGCACCTGAAGCGTTTATGTATGAAATAAAGCATTTCATAACTGTTCCAAAATTTATCATATATCTCAGGCAGAGAAAGCTTGTCTCCGCGTTTTGCAATCTTGTACCATTCTCTCACTTTTTTGCGTACTTCAAAGAAGAGCGAGTTCAATTCCATTTTAGATTCAGCTACAGCGTCTGTGATGGTACCCTGCTTCAACTTTTTCCTGAGGGCTTCTTCTTCAGGACTGCTCAAGAAGGGTAAACCTACGGATGCAAACTAAAAACAAACTGATGAAAAATTGGTAACATTTGTATGTAGAGCCGTGTCAGAAAACTGCCATAGTAAGTTTGCAAATATTACTGATTCCAAAATATCACCAGCAAATTAAGAAAATATGTAAAGTAAATGTATGGAGTATATTTTTTAAAATTAATGGCTTCCTTCCTTTCTTTGAATAAATATGGGAGAAGTAGCCAGAACCTTTGTCACCCGAAAAAATAAAATCCTTCATTTTTCATAAGGTGATAAAATAGAATTGGAATAGTTAGGAAAAGCCATACCTAAGAGGACTTTCAACCATTGCCAATGAGTCGCCATGAGTTTTTTCCATATAGTTCAAAAGTTCTTTAGTAAATAACATCCAGTTAGTATTTGTCAATACTCATTCCTTAAAAAATTATCAGAGAATACCAAGTTATAAAGTCACAATCTGATTTCCGTTACTCTGTTACTGTTTCTGTTACTCCACTATGAACAAAAACCCCCAGAAGTCAAAACTTGTACAAGCTTCACGAGGTCTTACCTTTTAAGATGTGATTCTCAACATTCACTGACAATGTTTGGTTTATAGCAGGTGTTTCTTGCATTATGGAATGCATCATCTGAATATAATATGATTTTGATGTTTATACAAAGAACAATATTATTGAACATACATAAAAATGAACATAATACAGACTCTACAACAGAACCTTTAATTTTTTAGATCAGCTGTATTGCATTGCTCATATTCTGAAAAACAATTTTAGGGGATTCTCTAATAGACTGCCATATGACTACAGTCAATGCATCATCTTCGTTGTAGTATTTTTCACTTCAGTCTCTTAAAAAAGGGATACTGATGCCAATAAATATGAATAAAAAGTCCGCGTATGGAATAAAGCTGAACTTCAGGAACGATAGCTTGTATAGCTTTGGATGTTCCTTCTGAATTCAATTCACTCATATCCAACTTTAAGAAATGACTGTGAGCTTTGTGCTTTTCTACTTCAGCAGTTTCTAGACTAGGTTGTACATCTCGAGCAAATCAAGGGCTATTTTTTCTGAAAATCATACCTGATTAAAATCGAAACCATGGAATGCTAAAAATTTTACAGCGCCAGGGTCGAACAGAAAATTTTTGTGAATCGTTGGAAATGATGGAGGTAGGAGGTAAAAATTGTAAATTTTGCCCTGGAAGCAATTTTCAGCAAGACCACAGGTGAAAGCTGTAATTCCAATTTGTATGGGTACGACATGTTCCATAATTTTTCGTAACTTGTGGTACCTTTCCGAAGGGGTGTCAAAAATACTGAAATATCTAGATCAGCAAAAAAACAATCTGGTTCTCAGGTACTTACCTGGGAGAATACTCTTTCAGAGGATACAAGGCACTAAATTCTAAATCGAAACTGATGAACCTAGCATCTTCCAATGATCTCTTTATTTCCGGAAATTTTTCCTCGAAATTTATAATGTTTATATCTGTTCTACACATATTTAAATTGTCGGAATGAGCACAGATATGTTTTGGAAGACGTTAGGTTAAAATTAACCTCAAAACTTGAACATAAACAAAAATTAAATAGAAGAAGAAGTATATATGCGCGTTTTAAGTTCTGATCTCCACTGTCTTTGCTCTGAATATTTTTGGCGTTTTCTTTTGGTAAATCTGATACACATCAAGTGTGTTTCTATCCTTAATCAATGTATTCACAACTGAAATATACATAAAATTTGCACTAGTTTAACAAAATGGAACCACCATTTAATAGAGTAGATATCGAATAACTTGGTGGGAATGATTTATCTAAAATGTCATTACGCGAACAAAACGCACCTAATGTCAAGACTGTCAGGCGTCAGCTGATGAGTACAAAGTCATATATTTATGTACTTGAATACATGGGAGTCACAGATCAAAATGGTCGGTAATCTTTTGAATGAATTTCCTGAAGACAGTTCTGCCAAACAGAAAATCGTTTTTTAACCTGCTATAAAATGTATACATCATCATCCAGATCCTCCATTCATTAGATATTAAATCAAATATTGTTATTTGGAAGCCATAGTTCTTTCTGTTTTTTTCTTATTTCTAATATCTTTCCTTGTCTTACACTTCATTATAACTCAAGTATGACTTAGACCGAAAGTTGAAGTTTGAGATAAATATTATAATCATTTTCACCATCATCTTAGTAAGTAAATTAGCGTGACTGCGTTGAATGAATATTATCCCAAAAATGGTTTTTGAAGTCGTTCATTGATGAGTAATTTCCCCATTCACACTTTTGCAATAACGATTCATTTATACACTTTGATTATTTTAGTCAATAACAATTTTGGTTGGCAAAAATTGATGGAGATTTGAAATTTTATCGTTTTTATAGATTTTTGAATACCTACTTTATTTTCAACTTTTGAAACTGAGTAACAGATATTTTGTGTATAGATGTGAACCAAAGAAATATTTGTTGATGCAAAAGGGAGTCGAAGACATGGATATCTACCAATTCATATGTTACGATTGATTAATTTCACAATTTTTTCATAAGGAGGTACACAGAGAAGGAATAATTATCCGGCACAACGCACAGTAAGAGGTATAGAATTAGATTCCTGTGGCATTTTATTTTCCACCACCAGATAGACAAAAATTAATTCTTAAATGGTGTCAAATCAAGCTCATTTTTTATATATCTATACTAAAAAGATAGAAGGTAATTTTATACTCCAAAATTTCACATTAAAACGATGCATTATTAATTCAGTCGACTACTACGAATTATGATAGTCAATGTATTTATTCCGGTCGCTATTGTTCAATTTAATTCAACTAAAAAGTATAAATACTGTGACGGAATTTAGATTTCAACATATAATACTGTATATTATCTTTCTTTTACAATTTGTCGACAACTTATAATACCAGGGGATGTAGCTCAGTGGTAGAGCGTTCGCTTTGCATGTGAAAGGCCCGGGGTTCGATCCCCCGCATCTCCAGTATATTTTTATTTTTTTTATCTGAAAATTCACGAATTAGGCTTCATCAGTAGCTAGTTGGAGAGCGGCAGTATGTCATGTAGATATTCGGAACAAGATATATCACTGTTGCCATTAGGCAGCTTTGAATTCACCTTAATAAGGTGAACTCTCATTACTTTAGTCATTATTTTGCTGCCGACCACCGTAATTGAAAAAAAGCCGTGATTTTCAGTACGATAGGGGAGGCTCTGTAGTCCCGGTTTGGCAGCGTGCCCATGGACAGAGTCCCCGACAGGTAGCTACCGAACTTATAAAAGCTCCAACGTTGTGTTAGCGGTGCCCGTTTGTTCTCCTCAGTTTAGTGAAACATTGCATATGTGTTTTTCCATGGGGGCCTAAAAGTACGTGTCGCTCGTAACCTTTGATTTCACGAACTGAAAAACAAGTGCATACACGGTGGGACCACTTCGTGATTAGCGGTAAGTTTGAAAGTGCAGTGAAGTGAAACATCTATCAAGGATTTATAAAAATATCATTTCTTGTGCTAAAAATGTAGGTACCACTGGACTAAATTCGTAAGAGTAAGACAAACGTTGCTTTAATTTGTTTGTATTGTGTAGGGAAAGTGTTTTGCAATCCATGACTAGGGACTTTTTTCCAGTTGTTACATAATACCACGGATTTCGGGAAAAGTGCGTAAGATACCAGTTATACATTTTGCGGTTATCCGCTCGCCAGACTTGCCAGAATAATTATCAAGACGAAATACGTGTGCTAAAATCGTCGCTGGCCGGTTGGCAGCCAGCCCAGTACCGGGCCATTCCTTGAGGCAGTTCTAAAATAAAACAACTTTGTACTAATGACGCATTCTAAAATAATATCCCGATTTATTTCTAATAATTATTATCATTGTAACCGCTGGGCTATTTAAAAGTTTGCGCGGCCACGGTCACGTGACAGCTCGGTAGACGGACTCACCAATGCGGTACGTCCACATGCCACATGCGTACAGAACTACTCTGGAACTATTTTCTGAATTTAGTTCCTGAACGAGACAGATAGTTTGAGGTTTGTGATTTCGTTGTTTCCTTCAAACCGGACTTTACTTTGTAATTTAAATTCGAACTCATTTTCAAATTTGTTTGACGAAGCGATATCAAAGAGCGCATGTCAAGTCATACACGGAAATATTTAGATAACGTGGCGCTAGTTTTCTAAGTTTCGACAGGAACTACGAGTCGTCCGGGGCAAAGAAAGAACAGGACAGCGATTTGTGTTCAGGGTAGTAGATATCTGCCAATTTCTTATGTTCTCAGTCCAGTAAAAATGAATATTTTGCGTGGCTTAACAGTTCGCGAGAAGATAGGGTATTAGGAAAATCCCATAGTGACGTGCTGTGACTGTGCAATTCACGAATTTTTTAGGTTATAATCCTTCAGTAGTCTTTACACGTTTCTCTAGTAAAGGGTGAGTGCAAATTTGAAACGTTCTATTACGTCGATAGTCAGTGCAGTGGTTTCTCATATTTTTTAGGTGTTTCTTTGTAGGTTGACATAAATTTAGCACATTTTTGCTCACAATACTAGTTCAGTTTATGATTTTGAATTATCAATGAATCAAGCGATCCTCAAAACTTCTTGTTATTCCAAGTCACTTTTTGACAAGCAGACAAAAGTTTCTTTTATGAAAATAATTTCCAAATTTTTGTTCTTATTATTATTTCCATTTCAGAAAGTGACACTCGGGCACCATGGAGGACGGTCACATTAAAACGGTAGATGAAGTTTTGAAATACTTTGATGCTGATCCAGAACGAGGGCTTACCCTGGATCAGGTCAAAAAGAATCAAGCAAAATATGGACCTAATGGTGAGTCTTCTAATTACATGATTACTTGTTTCACATGAATGAATCAACAAGCAGTTCTTAGAAAGTCAATTAACTATACTTAATTAATGATTGGGTTTTTTGTCTTGATATAGTATTAGATGGATAACCTTAAAACAAGGTGAGTAAAATACTTTGCTAATTGGATAGAATTGGCTGATACTTTATGAAAACTCATTAATACAGTATATTGTATGATTTTCACTAAAAATTAGTTCATGGTAAAAATCATACAATAAACTGTATTAATGGTTTAAAATACTTTGCAATGTCTTTGGTTGCACATCAAATCTCGACTAGAGGAGCTATGAAGGATAGATAATTATAATTTTTTCCTGTAAATTGATACATAACACATTAGTAGGTACTTCCAAAGCTTAAAATTCATAAAATCATAGAGTAGACACTCCAGTAGTAGAAATAAAAAATATAATGTGTGCTTATGTTTGGCAAAATCATTTTACACAATATCTTTTCTTGCTAAATGGGACATTATAAAAAATGTAATATTAGCTGGAAATATTAAAATAAAACAAACTTGTGAATGAAAATAGTGAACTATGATACACATTTTTTATAGTTGTGTAGATCTAAGAGTTTCTATATAGAAAGGGGTATATTTTTAGGAAAGAAAAGTTTTGGCTTTCTACTTCTCAATCTCTATACAAAAAAAAATGTAGGAATATTCCGCTCTTTTCAAAGATATTATTTTGAAATTATTTGCATTCCTTCTTTCTTTGAAATATTCCCAGTTTTATTTTTGTATAAAGATGGAGAAGAAAACAGCCAAAACCTTTCTATTTCAGAAGTTTCTATATATAATTGAAGTTCATTGAATCCATCAATATCCAACCAAGAAAATGAATTGATAGAGTCTTTAGACACACTTTATTAGGTATATTAAAAATATATTTCTATATTTGATGGAAATAGGTATACAGACTATATTATATAACATAGTGAACTGTGAACTTTGAGAAACACTTTGTTCAATACATTTTTGTTACATATTTAACCTTCATTTTAACAGTTTGAGTTGAATAATTGAATGCTGAGCCTAAAGGAACACTATTTTCAATTTACAGAAAGTTCATTCAAGAAAGTTTGTTATGCTTGAAAATAGATTCTTATCTTTTGAATACTTCATTAGCCAGTTGAAATAGTCTTCTCTCGCAAACCGCTCCCAAACACAATGTTTTTTCATTATCTACTGCATTTCCTGTAATGAACTCCAATAGTGGATCCGTCCCGAAGGACCAAAATACACTACCCTGTACCTAACTTCGACTATTTTGAGTAGCAAAAATGTTCATCCTAATGTTATCTAAACAAAAAAATTAAAGACAGGTACTTGGTAGCTTTAAGAAAGTTTATACCTGAACAAAATACCACACAAAATATTTTCCTAACGGAATGGTTTATGTTAAAGCCACGGAATGATTTGTTTGTTTGTGCAAAACGATAATAAAATCTACATTATCAAAGATGTGGTTATTACCCTATTTATTAACACAGTTTTCAGTATATTTTCATACTGCTCACAGACAAACAAAAATAAACCATGTTTTCTTTGCTTTTCAAATACAGCTATGATTTTTTATTTCGATGAAGTGCGATCTTATTTAGTGGGAATTTTGTCTTCAACTACCCCTCTTTTACAAGAAATATAATACCTGCTAGTGGGACAAAGGTAACATTGGCTTTTGAATCGGGGGTTGCGAAATTCTTTGACGTCATCACAGTTTTCTTACGTGGTCAAGCGATTAGATGCAGAAATTTAATGACGTCCTAAGATGTCTCACATTATAACCTATAATTGTGTTCCGTAAATCATTTTCTAGGAATTTAGTCGGGGAGCTTGCGAGAAACTAACATACTTAGTCTATTTATCACCCTTCAATGATTTATGTGATTATCGTCATTTGGTGTGTGGACAACTAGTTTTGTGTGTTCGAGAAAATTTTCAAATTGATTTTCAACAAGGAGACCGAAACAACAGATAATATATTTATCCCTTACCTGCATTAGAAATTGAATAAGTACAGATTCTTTGACTTTTGTATTCCACAGTTATTATGTCCACGAACCTTCACAGTGAGATTAGGATAAACCATACGAAAAGTGCACGTATTAAAGTAACTCGGTTAATTTTGCTTTTTTTAACTAAAAAAACTCACACTTTGGTCTATCTTAATCATGGAATAAAATGTAACTACAAAATGAAAATTACCATTCACCACTTATTACTAATGAAGGTTTGTTCTGTTATTTTTGTAAAGGCCATATAAATGGAACGTTTGAAATATCGTTAAAGGTATATTTTAATGAGTTTAGAAAAATCATGAACACTTCGTCGTTCAAATCTGGGTATATCCGCAGTAAACGTGACGTCACATACGGGACGTTTCTTGGAATAGAAGAAGAAATATCTTGCCATTTCTGGTTGAATGAACGATTCATCAGAAATATCACAAAACAACGATTTTTTTTTCTCGAAATGTAAATATCCATTAGAACAGTTTGCGTAAATGAAACACAGAAACGACCCTATCATTGACCCCTGCGGAACTGCTCGATCAGTCAACTCTAAACTGTTAGATTGACGCAGTACGTTTGTTAATAGACAATTTTGAATACCAACGCGGTGTAAGCACTTAACATTAGCGGCCATGGAATTTATTTGTTTGACAGCATGAATCCAGAGTCAAGCAGGCCGCCAACCTGTGTCGGTTATATTTTATCGTCGAGTTTGTTTGGCTAGAAGTAGCTAGCACTCAGTAGATGAGTTGAAAGTTGGCTTATCTTGAATTTTTCAACTATTTGATATGAACGATTCGGTCCACTCTACAGTGGATGTGTCACTGAAATTTGAGACATAATTTGGAGCAACCGCGAACATTTTGCCGCGAGAGGGCGCTGAGGGGGCTTAAGGGCAATTCTGGTGGTTGTTTCGTTATTTATAGGTCGATAAAATACATTTACATCGATAATGCGATGAGGAGTTGAGAACTCTTGAAGGAGGGAGGTTTAGGACCAGCGATATTAGGGCGTGAGCCTAGTCAAAGCTATAAAAGAAAAAAAATTCAATTTTCGTCCAGATAATAAATCTTTTTGTGATCAGAATGCATTTCTCTAATAGAGCGAAGATATCTTCGTCGCCATGAGACTTACGAGATCGTTTGGCATATATAAATTTTAAATCTTCTTTTATTATTTTTCTTAACTTCTCTTTGCTCATTTTTGGAATGAGATCATTATCCATTACCTTTGTCCTAATAGATTCGAGGGTTGGCGCTTTTTTCTCAAAAAAGAAAGAATGAATGAATGGTATAGCGTACAAAATTTTTCTGGTACCCGTCCAATTCAATTTTTTCCGACCACGACAATGTAATTACTTTTGGAGCTTGCACAATCCCAGTCACATTTGTTTCACATACAATGCGTTCAATTGTCGACACGGATATTCCCGTTAAAAATGAACACTGGGCTACAGCTTCCACTGTACGGAGAGTATTTTTTAAATTTTCGTACACTCTACAGACAATCTGTTTTTCGTCTAACGACATAAACTTCCGCTTTCTTTGTTTGAAGGTGGTTGACAATGTTTTGTGGTGTATTTCATCAGTTCGGACTTCCATTGTCTAATCTAATAT
>WOGJ01060131.1:0-11706 GCA_015342185.1 Leptinotarsa juncta | reverse complement strand
GTATACATACCTTCCTATGTTAAAATAGCCCATTAAATATACGGTTTATAATCGAAAAAGCAATCTCATTGATTTCTGTTAATAAATAAAAAATTGGTTATGTGATGGTTAGCTTTAATGAGATTCTTAATTTTCATAACCTGTATTGAATAAGCTATTCTTGTATAGAACTGAATAAAATTGTTAAAATACCTAACTTTCCAAAATACAAAGTATTATCAAATGTAATGTTATTACTTGTATTGGCATAATTGGTCTCACGCGATGCGTTGAAAACCCTAAAAATAGTTCATTGACCTAAACAGTATAGTCAAGGACAATATTTGGGATATCATGTGCAAGAAGTGAACCATGAATTTAATTTCATATTACCCGCGCAATTTTGTACTTTTGACGTCGTCTCCAACCAATTGAATGGAGAGTGACGTTATCACAGGGGCGCACGAAATGAATACAATTATCAGGCAATTTTGAAATATTGAATTATTTTACAACACATGGATGTGTTATCATACACTCCCTTTACACTTACTTATTTTACCACGATTTTAATTTTTTTTCTATATCTTCTTTCCTATAACTCATTTTAATAATGAAAATAAGTCCTAATGAAGAAAAGAGAATTTAAACTTTCTATGTTTTTACATACATTAAACTAACAATGGTTCATTACATTAGCCCTTATATAGTACCCCTGTAGGTAATAATAGAGGTACTAGGCTTGATGTAGTACCTGAATTTACAATTTACAATGCGGATGTGCTAATTTTAAAACCGGTGAGTAAAATAATCTATTTGATCATTTAACAGGTTGCACCCGAATGTTTATGCTTGTGAATTTTCAGTGAATCTAAATAATTCACAAGCATAAACATTGCGGGTGCAACCTGTTAAATGATCAAATATTTATGCTTGCGAATTTCCAAGTGTTTTTTGTATAATTCAATGTTCATATAAAAGTAGTTGTCTCGAAAGTGTTTTTTATTTCGTGTAATTCAATGTTTTTATGGAAGTAGTTGTTCCGAGAGGGCTTTTTCTTCCAGTCTGTAACTGAAAGTAACTTATATTCATGATCTACATTTCTTCATTGAGAGATCATTTCGAACTCAATTGTTATCTTCTTTTCTTAGGAAGTTTCAAACAATTTTTTTGTATAGAGATAGATAAGTAGAAAGCCAAAAAATATCTTCAAACATTATTGATTCCTACACAATATTTTATTTGTGAGACAAATCTATATGTACCTGAAGACATTGTGAATATTTATGACCAGTATCATCGCCTTCTATATTCGTTCGAACTTCAAACCATGGTATTTAAAAGTTATCAACAAATGAAGTTGCAGAAGATCAGCGAAAACTGTGGCCGGCATACTTCTCAAGATTTGGTAATTTCAAAAAAGGAGTTCATCTATCGTTCTGATAGTTTAAAAACAGCAAATCATTTGTAACATGAGGTGGACGACTACTTATGTATTTTTTACATATTTCATATATACTGTCGGTAATGATGGAAAGAGAAATGAAAATTTTTATGTTTTTAACCACTTTTATTTGTAACTAACGTTACTGCAGTTTCGTTTATTGTTTAAAGTTTGAAAATGTCCATATGGGACAAAACTACAGTAACGTTAGTTACAAATAAAAGTGGTAAAAAATATAGAAATTTTCATTTCTCTCTTCATCATGATCTCCTACCACGTAGTAACGGCTACATCCATCAATTACATCAATTAATTGAATCAGATATTTTTTTTTGAATCGAGATGGAGTAGAAGAAACCCAAAAATTTTCTTTTTCATAAATTAGTCACTCCTAAAAAAATGTAACCCTCCCAATTTGAACCATTTCTGATTTCAGGTTTTCGCATGGTTTGTTTATTCAAAAGAAATTCAATATAAAGATGTTATCGAAAGCTCGCCTCACTATTGGTTCAACTCATTTCAGAATTTATTTCTGCAAAATACGGAATTCTACAATTGAATTACACCCTTTTATTTCATTCCATTTGACGGAGCGTAATGGAAAATGGTAGGAAATAGAGACTGAAAGTAGGTATTTGGCAAACTATCAAGCGCGAAGAAAAACTGAGGGTTTTTATCATAGAGGGTATTTTGAGTATATTCTGGGAACACTTCTGAAAGTTTTTATAACTCGGAATATACTGGAGGCAGTTGATGAATGTTTCACAATTTCTCTTTGAATTCCTCTCTATCTATAAAAATACAAGAGAAAGTTTATGTGTAAATATTTCCACAACTCAAGTTCCTTTCAATTTAAATAACATTTTTTGTTTTTGAAGAACTGAGATTCATTTCTTCGCTTCTTCAAATGATGATACTCAATAATGAGTTGACAATGGTGGAAAATGAGAAATGAAACTTAATGTGTTTTTTTACCACTTGTATTTGTAATTAAGGTAACAGTTTATTGTATTCGTATAGGACAAAACTGCAGTAACGTTAGTTATAAATACAAGTAGTTAACAAACATATGAAAGAGATTTTTCTTACTTGTTGGAAAATTGTTCGCATTCAGCCTACTCCTAGAAAGGGCAAAAAAATCTTACTAATAACTGAAGACCAGTCGCTTTGCTATCAGTGATACAAAAAATCATGTAGAAAGCCGTAAATCACCATATCCCTGAATATTTGGAAGGCTCCAAAATCTTGGGCGATCATCAATATGGTTTTCCGAAAAAAATATCAACAGGCGACAGGAGAGTCAAAAGCTCTTGCGCTGGATATATCTGAGACCTTCAACCGTACGAGGCATGAGAGTTTGTTGACCAAATTACGATGTTATGGCTTGTCGGATCATTTTTGTGTATGGCTGTCCAGCTTCTTGAAAGAGTTTTTCCTGCAAGTGGCCGTCGATAGATATCTCGAATACTTTAACCATCAACGCTGGTGTTTCTCAGGGATCCATATTGTCTCCAACCCTCTTTTTATTGTATATCAATGACGCATTGGAAAAAAAACAAGAATTCAATAAATTGCTTCGCTTACGACAGCACACTTGTCATGTCATTCCATTATGGATTTCCGGACATCGGCTGTTGATTCCATTTTCAAATCTTCAAATTGGGGTGGAAGTAACCAGGTTCAATTCAATGCCACAAAAACATTACCATCGGTTTTCTCAAAAAAATAGTCTTCGAACCGGACATAATGGAATATCAGAACAGACATTTACACTCCCTACTTTGATGTTTGTGGGGGGTCAAAATGGATCAATATGTCTTGGTACAATAATGTTGCTGGAATCGCAAAAGCTGTTTTTCTAAAACACTGTACCGAATCAGAAAACTGAACACACCTTAGCAACTTTTGATGCATTATAAAGCTCAGTTCAGAATTTCTTTAGAATATTGTTATCATGTATGGAGATTCACCTCTAAGCATAATCTGAAATTTTTGGAATCCATTCAAAAAAGAGCCATCCGCCACTTGCAATCATGATAGTCTAGAACATAGAAGAAAGGTTGGAGTTTTGTCTAACTTCTGTAGATACTTTCACGGAAAGTCTTCAAGTGATTCGGCACATTCGATACCATCAAGGGCAATACTTATCAGAAATACAAACCTGCCATGGCTGCTTATCATTTTGAGGTTGAACTCACTGAACTTTACTGTTGAAGTACTCTTCCATGTGAAGAACTGCGTTTATGTGGAATAAACTTCCTGAGAATATTTTCCCAAATGGGTTTGATCTCCAGCGACTCAAATCCAATGTGAAACGCTACTTTCTCGTTTTGTCTTCAAAAAAAAATCATCAATTCAGTTAATAATGGGAAAATTTGGCTCGCAGGCTATTCAAATTGGATACAAAAAATAAGGATACAAAAAAAATCAAAAAAATCGAAAGTAGTTTCTGAAACTTTTTGAACTACCAATGTTCCTTGATATTTTTTTTTTCAATTTTCAAGTAACTGAGAGTATACCAGATATTTTTTTAATATATCAAATTGAAATTTTTCGTGATATACCGGGACTATTCAAATACGATTCTAGTTCTATGGATCTTGTAAACGATAGAAGATAGTGATTTGGTTGAATCGTGAAGATGCCTATCTTCAAGTGGTATTCAACAATATTATTGTCTTGTCAGAATATGACAACCCAACTTTTATACAGGAAGGCAGTAGACTTGGTGCACCTGCAATTAAATACAGACCTGTATTATTTATAACAATATTTGTATCAGTAATGTTTATATTAGCAATATTGAAATCATAGTTTCTTCTTAATTCAGAAAATTTTTAGAAATTATTGAAAACACTTCTCCAACACCAGAACAAAACTTAAGATTTTTGCTAACCAATTAAGCGTTCTCAGGACATCATTATGACTAAATTTTGCTAGTATATTCGTTCTCTATGGCATGCTAAGCGACACTCAAGAGCAAATATTGAGATTGAGAAAAAAGTTTTTAGGGCGATGTTAGGGTATCATCAGTGGATGAATTAACTAGAAAACAACAATTTAGGGAGTATCTTCGTATTGCCTCGATTTTTTAAAGAGAGAAAGATTCCAAATTCACAGTGCTTCCATATGAACCCAAATACACCAATGGGTTGGTCCTACTATTCAAAAAATTGTATATAATATTGGCTTTCAAAACTACACGTATACTTCAATAAGTGTTGGCAGTCTAAAAGACAAGACGTTGGAAAAAAAAGTATGGGATTCACGAAATAAGCTGCAAGGATTGTGATAAAAAATATGTTGGTCAAATCAAATGCACTGTATTAACTTGCTACAAGTAGCATGTTTCGCATATTCGGTTTCATAGACCGGAGAAATCTAGTGTCGCTCCATATGGCATATGATGGGAAAGTGTTTTCAAAAGATTCATTTGACGCTACAGGTTCCAGTACATACCTCCTATCAAACTTTATTATCATCAATAACTGCACGGGAAACAATTCGTACTTTTTATGTACCACAGCTCATTCTCAAAAACTATCTGTAATGTTTTGAAATCACAAACTCCTAATATTTCTAGTGAGGTTTTTCCATTTCGTTCGACTCCGAAAACAATCCGTAATGAAAATACGTGTTATTTTTTCAGGAAAATGAGCTGGAATTTTGCTATTGCTGTAGCAGTAGTGATGAAATTATGGTAGGTCGAGATAGAGATGTGTGGTGATAGATTACGGATGTTTCAATGGAATACACAAGCCTACGATGAAAACACTTCTTTACTTTAAACACCATTTTTTCACATTTGCACATCAATATATTGAATTTTTTGATTCATTGCAGAATTTAACAGCTTTCTTATACTAAAATTGAAATTGTAAAATAATTTTCGCTGGATATAGGAGAGTTGGCTGCACTGCTGAAACACAGCTGATGTTTTGTTTACTGTCAACCTGACCTTACTTTTTGGATTCCAGTACATGTTCTCATTAAAATGTCTAATCGCGGTTGTAAGAACTTTGCTGACAGTTTTGTTATATTTGTGGTGAGTTTGTTATTAAAAAACATCAAAGAAACATTACAGACTTTGTGAAAAAGGTTTATTCCTCATATTTTGGAATTAAACTTGGTGATCAGGATAAATCTTGGGCCCCGCATAAGGTAGGTTATGTTTGTATTGAAGATCTTAGAAAATGGCCAAAAAAGAAGAAAAAAGCCTTTAAGTACGCTGTTTCTATAGTATGGAGGGAAACTGGAAACAAAAAGGTAAGAAGCTACCATAACCTAATTTCCGACATCCAACCAGTAGGGCACGATGTAGATTTGCCGTTCTCAGAACCTCCAGAACATTTGAATTCTGTTCAAACTGAAATGTTTTCTGATGTATTGTCAGATATAGATGAGCAAGATGATGGAGAGTTCCAATGTGCTACAGCAAATAAAGATCCCAAACTGTTTACTCAGATTGAGCCTAACGACTTAGTTAGGGATCTTGGGTTGACAATAGAAAAAGCGGAATTGCTTGGTTCTATATCAAAAGAAAAGAACTTGTTGGCAGATGGAAACGGCAAAACTTAGAAATAGTGTTGAATACAATTGGCTAGTCGGCTGTGGTGACTTGAAAGTAACATGCATGATTCTTGGTCAGCAAGGCGATTTTACCAAATTTCCATGTTTTTTGTGTGAATGGGACAGTAGAGCAAGGGATCAACATTGGTGCAGAAAGAACTGTCTTATGAGGTAGTCTTTAAAACCCGGCGAGAAGAACATTCTCCGTAAAATCCTTGTAGATCCTAGAAACATTCTCTCACCACCTCTACATATAAAGTTATGAAGACATTTGTAAAGACAAAGGCAAAGGACCTTCTTTCAAGTATCTCTGTCGAAAATTTACAAACCTTTCAGAGGCTTAACTTGAAGAAGGAGTCTTTGTAGGACCCGACATTCGAAAAATGATGTTCGACGTAAACTTTGAAACCACAATGACCATACATGAGAAAAAAGCATGGGTATCAATCAGGCAAGTTGTTACAAAATTCTTAGGAATTGCAAAATACCCAGAATGTCGTACCATTGTAGCTAAAATTTCAAAGAATTTTTAGAAACTAGTCCACTTCTTAAACAGTCAGCGTGATTACTTCCCGGAAAATTTAGGAGATGTTAGTGAGGAGCAGGGTGAGCGTTTTCACCAAAATATTAAATTGCTGGAAAAACGTTTTCAGAATTACTAGAACATCGGCATGATGGAAGACTACTGTTGGTCACTTAACCGTGAAACTCAATAAGCGACTCATCGCAGGAAAAGCTACACAAGAAACTTTGAAGAAAAAATAGAAAGGAACCTACTGTAAATAAAAACCATGATAGTCATTTAACATAGTGTTTCATTAATATACCGTACAGATTTTAAATTATATAAAAAAGTCAATTTCTCGAAAACTATGAGTGATACAAAAAAACTAAGACCTGATTTGGATGTGACCACTTGAATTGTTAATCCATTACATGGGCGAATCTTCATATTCGAATATGAATATGTGTTGACTACCAGCTTCTCCATAATATTGTGTTTCACTGACAGCGAAGAAAAGAAGAATACTATTTTGTAGGACTGGTGCATGAACCTTCAGGACAAGAGAGCAAATCTGTGGGTATCGTACTGTAGAAAGAGTGAGAGATATGTTATTTCGAAAAAATTTATGGAGTTTCATCCAGATTCAAATGAACTCGCAAATGGTTTATTCAGTGATTGTGCTTTTCTCAACTTTAGCTTAATGTATCTTGTTGTGAGCATCAACAAACCTGACACAATTATATTCACTGCGATTCTTGTGTCACTGTTAGTAGGCTAGATTTTTGGAGGTGATACTTTGCTCGCAAATGTTGTTGAATTATGATTTTTCGTCAGAAAATTTCACTGAAAAAAGAAACATAGCATTCATATAGCAGTTGCTTGAAAAGGAAAAGTTTTGTGAATAGGATTGAAGGTTTCTCTATTCAGCAGTTCTGTACCGCCAAACTCTACAGAGTTGTTTCTTTTTCAACAATTAATGTGATTATTTTATTCTGAACTGAATCGAAATTTTGGCAGACACCAATGGAGACTCTACAGTGTTCGTATAGTATTCAGGATTGGTTAGATATCGTCTAGAGATTTGAAAGACTAATAAATCCTCCATTTTAGTCAGAAATGCTTGTTGGCTCGTTCAATATCTAAGTAAGGCTGCTGCTTGTTACAAAACATACAGTTTGGCAATCTGTCCCATCATTGCTAAGTGAAATTTCAAACCACTTGATGTACAAACTGAAATAGAAAATACTGTACTTGAAGTAGTATTCATGAAAATATGGAACAATGAACACAGTCGACCCATGAGTGTGCATTATTCTCAGAAGCGGAGTTGAGAAAATTGATAAGTCAGACAGCTTTCAAGCAGTTGAAACGTGTATCCAGTTGCCATATACACTAATGAATTACTTTTCCCAATCTGTTTTGTCTCTATTCTGTAATAATTATTAGTACACTGACTGCTTACTTAATGAAAATTAATAGCACTCTTCATTTACTCTATTTTCTGAACTATTTCAGTTGACTGCTTAAAAAAAAACGAATCTTATCTTCAGTAAAGTTATCAGTGCGAAGATTATGGCCTTATTATTTACTTTACACTTGCCAAACTAAAAATGTGATATACTTCAGAAAGAGAAATCAATTTCAAAATATAACATTGGAATATTTTGTAGGGTATATCATCTTTAATGGTATATTTTTGATAGTTTCAGGTTAAAAACATTTGTCTTCGAATCGTCATCAGATAAAAACACTCATTTATCGGACTTTATGTCACTGAAATAGGAATTTTTGCTTTTGTCACAGCCACACAGTTAATTTATTTGATAAAAGCCATAGCAATTTTGTTCAAATTGAAAAAGGTACATGATTTGGAATAGATGCGTTTTGGCTTTCTAGCTTCCCTCGATCAAATAAAAATGTGGATGATTTCTGAAGAATGATATAATTTTATATATTTGAATCACTTCCAAAATACAAATCGTGAAATTATAAAACAATAACAAAAATTAATTGGCGCTCCGGGGCGACTGCATTGATTCCAGTGGCGAATTTGCTTTTTCAGCTGCCGGAAAACCCGGAAAAACCTACAGCACCACATTATTTGAAAATTTATTCAGCTAGTGTCCTCTATCTCATAAAAAAGTAGGGTGTCTCCAGAGGCTCCAATAAATTCAATACTTCGCGAGAACACTTAGTGACACGACTATCGTCAAATTTAAACCAGTCCGTTTCGCCTTTGACCAAGGCGTAATAAAGACCAAATTGACCGCGAGAACAACAGTGAATAATGACTGCATGAAGATTATAATTGTGGTCTGGTAGATTGAAGTGTTCATCTACTTCAAACCTTCGTAAGAGTTTGGTGCTTCCGTCCGAGGTTGAGTCATATTTGAAGGTTAACAATGTTTTTATTAGATTGACTGGTGCCTCAGCTATACTTGTTTTCTTATAACAGTTAGTTAGTTTGGCGCGTGTTTGGCAATACAGTCGATCGTCACCTGTTGAGAGTTCCATTTTCAGATGATTTAACAATAAGTTTTACACGGACTGGTTATTAATCATATTAGTAAACGCTAGTTGAAATTCCAGAAATTCACATACGTTATTGCTACCTCTTGAACATTTACTATTAAGTAAACAAGTGACGATTTTTCCAGCAAAAGAGTTGAAATCGATCCTTCCAATTGATGAAAGGTTTCGTAGAGGGATCGATTTGGCTCTTGCTTCATGAAGCTCTTCCACTGAGAGGGAACCAGAACCACAAGGATTGCACTGAAAAGAACGAAAATGATCAATAACTTGCGAATTAACCTTGATAGGAGACTGATGAATATCCACATACTTCGGCTTGTTTCGAAGAGATTTCAGGCCCGTACTGTATAAGGGCAATGCATGATCTCATCAAAGTTATGTAAAGGTGGAATAGTTCCAAGGTCCAAAGTAACATTACCACATTGAGTAGCAATACTAATTATTTCTATTAAAAAAGAGAGAGAGAGAGAATAATACAGAAATCGATTTCACAATTATTATTCTCAAAAATGTGTACTTCATGCACAGAAGTTTCAGATACAAAGTTGTAAAATAATCTTTTCGCAGTAACTAGTGCAAGCAGATTATTTTCAACTGAAATACATTATTGATTGCTCTACTTGGAAACCATGTGAATGATTGTGCACAATTATCTGAAAAACAAAAAAAATCTACCTGAAAATTGCGGAGGCGATTTCTGTTCACAACTGTTCAAATGGTACATTAACGACTTCTCAGGCAATAAAAAAATACCACTTACGTCGAACTCCGTCGTTAAATACAAGCGATAGCGATTGTTACAAACTTCAATACCATAAATACAAAACTTCAATAGAGTGATGAGCGTAATTCAATATTGATCAGTTGTATTTTCTTGGAAACTAATTGAAGAAATAATTTTCTTGATATTCTGTGAATCATTTTGACGAATGCATAAATTCATTGAATATTTTACAATACCGGTGATGACTTTTCGGCAACTGCAAATTTTCAGGAATATCAGAATCATTGAACATTTCACCGAAGTCGTTGTAATAATTTCTGTGATATACCAACCAAATTGCTGAGTTTCTATTATTGAATTGAATTTTATGGAGTATTCCAAAAGAGATAGTCAATTCCATAATGTAATATTTTTAGCTAAAAATACAAATTCTTCTGATGGGTACATATGCAAGGAAATAATTGATGAATTATGTCAAAACCTTCTATCAGTCCCGATATTATTATAATAAAGTAGTGTTTCTCAGTGCCCACCTTTATTTGATGGTGGTATAGTGATGAAAAGGAAATGAAATAGGTTCAAGAAATCCAGAATTCGAAATCCTTCATATAAAAATCGAAAAGCAGAAAGAACAAATTTTTCAAACTTTCAAAGTTGTGCTTCAAAATGAATATTTCGATAATGTGAATTCGTTTATATTTTCCGGGGTTTATATACAAATATTGAATATACTATGATTCTCCTACCTCAATAGATAAAATAACTGAATATGAGATGAAAGAACAAGAAATAAAAACAATAATTGGTGAACGCAGCCGAAACTGTGTAAAATTGGGATCCAAATTTATATCGAGTAAAACAAAAAAAATTACGTGACGGTTATCAGAGCAGAAGTTGAGTATTCAAGTGATACTGGTACAAATAAAGTCAGATTAGAATGATTGAGGCCGATGGATACGAAGAGGAATCTTCTATACTATAAATGCGACACTCACCCATACACCTCTGTTTCTCCCAAATTTGGATTCGAGTCTGAGGCTCTTTGATATTCCACATCTTTCAAAATTGAGAATACTTAATCATGAATCTTGTAGGACAAAGAATTTTTCACAGTGTGTACACATTATCAAAAGAGAGTTGTTCGTGATTTACTTTACATAGACTTCAATTTCTGGATTTTCCAAGATATTCTATTGGCAAAACCTTCTCATTCATCTGCCTATCTTTGACTTTCAAGAGAATCGTATCACAGACTATAAACATAATCAACTGAAATTTCAACCACATCAGTTGAATATTATTTCTAAAGTATTTTTTTCAAAAAATCCATTTATCTTTGAATCAACGTAACTTTTTATTAAATAATTTGAAAATTGGGCATTACAATGAGTTGGATAATGCCACTAGTTGAAAAAGAAGGCCTTGTTAATCCCTATCTCGCACAAATTTGACCTTCTAAGGGTTGTCGTTCGCGAAGCAGCAATAACTGGTTTACAGAATTATGGACAGATTATGGACAGATTTTTTTATGTACTGATGTTTGTTGAACGTGCAATTTGATGTCTGTTTGTGATTAGAACATAAATAAGTTGTTACTTTCTTTCCCGCTTGGGGCTTTGTTCACGAGATGGAGCTGTTACTAGTTTACAATCTTTCTCTTAAACGAATGTTTCATACATGCATGCATTGAAATTAGTTGAGCCCCAAACACTTTGCTGTTTGAGTCGAATCTTTCCTGAACTGGCGGGAGGTAATACTTTGAAAATGGTCTGCAAGTGACCTACTACAATGTTTCTGCTACTGCATGAATGAGAAACATCTGCAAGACTAACGTTGGTCAGGTATTTTGCCTGAATATCTGTCGGATGGAAAGTTTTTGGCTTTCTACTACTCCATCTTGATACAAAAAAGAAGGATGAGGGAATCTTCCAAAGAAAGGAAGGAAGCAAATCT
>WOGJ01060038.1:0-16832 GCA_015342185.1 Leptinotarsa juncta | reverse complement strand
TTTTATGAATAAAGTCGATTTATTATTATTATTATATGACTACAGTGTATTATGGTTTGGTTCAATCACAACTCTCTTATGGTATTATAGGTTGAAGAGATATTAGGAATACTCAGTTGAGATATCTGGATACTTTACAGAAAAAATAAATTTAAAATTTTGCTAGGTGAAGGTAGTTCTCCAGTGACCTCTTATTTAAATAAAAAAATGTCTTTGATATATGGCAGCTATACTGACTGAAGATTATTCTGACAGTCGTTGAGAACAAAATAAAAATAAAACTAGTGGAACTCATGTATACGCAAAGAAAAGAAAATACATTTTAAGCTTCTAGATGCCAAAAATTGTTAGGTTAAAGAAACTGTAGTTATCTTGGCCTAACGATCTGGATCATAGTACTGAAAAAAATATAACTAATTGATAAACAAACTAAATTCAAATTCAGGAAAGAACTAAAAAATTGGCTCAAAAATTTGGATCGAACTCTGTTTCATCAAATTATTAATCAACATACTTTAAAAAAAGTCATTGTGATGCCTACCTTGCTAATAAAACTACAATATGACTTTTATAAGTGAGTATCAAACCTCCTGTAGAAACAAATTAATAAAAAGTACTTAATTTCTGTCCCATCATGTCCGTATGTGTAGGTATATAGTTTATTTTCAATTCATTATGCTGATTTATTTTTAACAGTTTATATCTAATCATTGTACTGAATTGAATTCATTATACTGATTTATAGTTAACAGTGGATATCTATTTATTGTATAGAATACTCTTACGTATATATTTTTTTTAGTTATAGTTTACAATTTAGCAAAATCACGCATAAGGAACAATGTTGCTTCTATGATGCCTACGGTTATTTACCCAATCCCTCTTATTTAGCCAATTGAATCATATCTGAGGGGTACTATTTTCAAGGAAACGAAATAAAAATTGATGAATAAATGGATATTTTTGGAGGAAAATGGAAATTCTCCTTATTTTTCGAACACATAGCGTATACGGGAATATCGAAAACTGTAAGAACTATATTGGAATTGAAAAACTCTATTTGAATTATAAGCAGCAAAGAGGATTCCCAGTTCAACATAATCATTTTTTCTCTCACCAGCCCGACGACCTCACTAGTTAAAATGAGTCGTTGTTCGTTCAACGTTTTTTTCTTTCAGATATCATTGACCTGAGTCAATCTAGATCTGAATCTATTCTAAAATCAAATCAAACGAAAAAATGTGAAGCTATTTTGAGAATATTTTATCAACTGTAGTGTCCGTAGTGTTCACATTTTTGGTATCCAATCATAGTTTGAAGAATATTTTCAAAAGAAACTGTTCCCCAGTTTAAGTATGGTTGCAGTATTTTCCTAATCGGTAACCAATGCTAGTTCAAAAGTATATCAAAAAATAAATTGACCATATTTGGTGTCAAAAGTCATTTGTTTCGAGAATATTATAGCACGACAACATTTATGTAGAGCCCCTACCCCGCGGGACTTGTTTTTAGTCGATAGTCCACTCAACACTGTCCTGAGAACGAAATGGAATAATGTTAATTTTTTTTCAGGATGACGAACCACCTGAAATAACATACTGCGTAGTCGAAAATACAGGAACCCTAACTCTTCAAGCCATCACCCCCACACAACCAATGCCTTCACAAGAAGAATTGGATACGAAATTTGCTGAACTTGTGGTGAGTTTCACTTTCAGCGAATAAGTTTGAGCGCTTCAATTTTTACACTATTTAATTTTTCTTTTTGTTAAAAATTATTTATTATAGCTTAGAATTTGCATTAATCCTGAAACGTATTGAATTATGGCGAATGCGTCCATGTTAAACGAAGATGTACAAATTAACATTCTGTTTTGACTTTATCGCAAATTATGAAATATATGAAACTTCAAACAGCTGAAGGTTGATTATCAGTTTATGATTTACAAAACAATTAATTTTTTCCTGTCACATGAAATATAAATAATCATCAAAATAATAACATTATGGAGATCTGATGAGAGAATTCAATGTATATCATAAGTTCTAATTCTCTTAACTGCAAAAAATTCCAGTCAATTCAAATATTCAATAATTATCTAGACGAAAATATTATAAACGATTTGATTTGACCTACAGATTTTTTCATGATAACTTCAAATTAGTATTCTGCTACGTATAGGTACTTGTTTCGAAATATGGAGCATTGAATAATTGTTTTAGTAATCGATACAATTTGTAGCAGGCCTTTTAGGGAATATACTACTTACTTGTTATGGTATCTTTCAAATTATTAACTTTCACAGTCCTCAAATCAATAGAATATTTATCAACTGGATCGCTATTATACGTACGGCAGCCACATGAATTATATTATTTGATGGTCACCAGATTCTTGACCATCAGAGTGATTCGTGAAACCTGCAGAACCTGGAGATCGTTGATTAAAATTTATTGTTGGAAAAAATGCATTCCAATGAATAATCCAGTGATAATCTACTTTACCACTAGCATTTTATGATAAAACAGCCTTTTTTGTATATCAAACAAATAGTTTTTTGGTTTCCAAAATTATGGACATAGACAGGCTTTAATCGATTTCTCTCGAAACAACTGCATTTTTCAAGTTTCAATAGGTCTGTCTGACGGGTCTATTCGTTGAGCCGTTGATTCATTCACGTACTATACAGGGTGTAACATAAGTACGTTAAAATATTCAAGTGACGTATTGACGTATTTTTGATGAAAATAATTAAAATTGCAATTGTGTTTTAAAAACGAATAATTCTTCGTTAAACATTTTATAGAAAAAACTTGTTTATTTTGATGAGATTCACCACATACTTAGTTTTTGTAATGTTCTCAGAAAATTCACTTAGCGCCCTAGGAACTGAGTAATATGCATCGATATAGAAAATTGTAAATATCTCTAAAACAATCACCTCCGGCGTTGTTGAGGAGGTGTATCTTTTTTACTTGGAAAAGGTGTGGGAATTAGGTGTTTTCATGAAAAGTACCAAAAATTTATAGTCAAAAAAGTTAGGGCAATTTGAAATAAATAATGATTGCATATGCAGCGCCCTCTAGATGTTACATGAATATCAATACGAAATTATGATTCCCCACGTCAAAAAAACCGCGGGTACCGAATTTCGAGCAAATAAGTTACTTTTGCAAGAGTTATTTACAAAAAGCGAACAAAAAAATTCAATTTCAACGCCCCGTATCTCCGAAACGAAGCATTTTCGGACAGTAGTTCATATAGACTTCTTTTCTTAAAATTGTCTCAGGAATACGTCACTTGAATATTTTAACGTAATTATGTTACACCCTGTATACAATCGTGGATATACCGAATCATTACTTTGCAAATTTTGAAATAATGCTTTTTCTCATCAACTTCAAAACAAATATCCACCGAAGTATTAATTGAAATAGTTTAACTTTGGGTTGCCAACTAATAAATTGAATTCAGAAAAAACATATTCCAAACATTGATCTGTCCATCAATTTGTCAGTTGATGAATCAAATGATACTTTGTTTTGGTTTATAACATATTGTCTGCTAAAAAAATTAATGCTCAAGCATACCCTGATAAGCCTGTGACTTTTTGAATAAAATAAAAATTGACAGTAACACACTTTTTATTTCCATTTAACTCGATACACTCAGTACAGCGTTTTTATAATTTTTTATTTCTTTCAAGTAATAGGTCTTGGTTTGGAAACAGAAAATAGTCAAAGGGGACTGAATCGAAAGAGTATGTTGGATAAAATAGCATTTCACCGGCCAATTTTTGATTTTCCTTTTCGCCAAATGCGTTCGTTTTAACTTCAAATTAATATCTATCATTCTAACTTGAAGCTTTGAATAATATTTCATGGTAAACGTTCTACTTTTCTCAAGGTAGCTGATCCCAATGGCACCACGTGCATCCAAAACAACTGTAGTCATTACCTTGTTGTTTGACAGATTCACCTTGGCCTTCTTCGGTACACGTCTACTCTGTGATACCCACAAAACATAGCATGTCACATATCATATCACGGTTACATTTCGCTTGTGATGAAGTCTGAGCAAGCGTGGCATCCATTGCGGGGATACTTTTTTTTTCCAAATATGTATTCAAATATCATGTACCCTTTCAGTTGGCATGCTTGGAGCCTCAGCCATCTCATTTTCCATTCTCCGATCGTCCAATATTATTCCATGAATTTCATCGACGATTTCCAATGTGAAGAACTCTTTTGGGCCACCTGAACGTTGTCGGGTGGCCCAAAAGGTTGTCTGATTTCAGTGGCTATCGAACACAAACGCAGCTTGCCTAAAATTTCATAGTGGACTGTTGAAAGATTGCGTTGAACGATAGCAGTGTTGTATTTGAAGTCACTACGCCTATTAAACTTATCAAACAGCCCTCGTAGGTTCGAAAACGAATATTTGTCCAATTGAATACTTCGCCACTCTAAACAATAATATTTTGAAGCATCAAAGAACGGTATATATTTCTCTCTCTCTCTGTCTCTCAAACTTTTTTCTATATACATCGAACTTGAATTCTTTTTTTTCTCGTATCCAAACAACACTGGAATCTCATGACCTTTTTGTCTTTTCATGGCATCCATTACAACAATATTCATGTCTGCACAAGTTTGTACAGGTTCTACATTGGAATTTCATTACATTCTTATGGATATTTGGTTGTCAATAAATTGTTTTTACTCTGTGATAGTACGTATAGAGTTTTTCAGTTTCGTAGTCTGAACATGCTGAGATTTGCATTTTTTCGATTTGCTATCCCAAAATGATGTGAGAGCTCCAAGTCCTATCGAAGAAACTAAATACAAGCTAGATTTTTAGTGTTATTTTCGATGATTAGTCGCTCATTCTTGATATTAATTTCAGTCAACGAGTTAGAGACTGTAATCATATTTCTCATATTCGTTTTGTGTTTCAAATGACTTCAAATTACAACATCGTTTATTGCTTTTCAGGAGGAGCTTGACTTGACAGCCCCTAATAAGGCAGCCATGATGAGTCTTCCTCCACAGAAAAAATGGCAGATATATTGCTCAAGGAAAGGAGAAGATACAGTGGACCAAACCCATGCACCAGAACATTATGTTGAAAGACTGCGAACACTAGCTACAGTAAGTATGGATTGGAAGCTATAATTATCTGTTTTTTTTTCTTGCTAGTCATTATAGCAGAAATATAATTGTTGAATTGTAATAATCATGAGTATTTCCATAGAAACTGTTTTAATCTTTTTGAAACCATCCAAAATAATATCTGTTCTACATATATCCAGAGCTCTTAATGAATAAGAATCGATAGTTTTGTTTCTACTTACTGGAAGCCGTCTGACTTGTTCGTTCATCCCTAAGATTTTTTTTCAAATTTTGAATACCTGCTTCCGTTCTTGAAATAAATACCGGAAATAGCTATTATGTTTGGATAAATTGCTCATTATTATTTTTTAGCACAATTCGTTTCAAATAATCATCTAAGAACGCGAACTGATGCCACTAGTGGACAACACTACTTGAAATTATTAGAGACTGACTTATATAATTGTAATAATGAATTTCATTAAAAAAAACACATACTTAATAAACTTTTAAATATACATCTTCATCGTATGCGCTAGAATTCCGAACACTCATTCTCTTGATTAATTAATAAATCTAAAAATTATAATATCACCTTGACCAACCAGATGTTCAAATAAGTTATCAACATCAGAATTTGATTAATTCATTTCAGATTTTGTATTTCTGTAAAACGAAAATCACTCCCCGTTAGATATTGTAATATAATAATATACTTTTTACTTTGGCGAACATGTTCAATCTTTTCTTTCGGCCATTAGGGTTATTTTAGAAAAATTCTAGTTGAAGAATCCACTAAATAATCATTTCAGTTACAGTACCCTGAAACCAATACCGAAGAAGAAGTGAGATCTAGGACCAAACAAATAGACGGATTGAAAACAGCACTAAGAACCTCAACGCACAGCTTTGTTATAAAATTCATCGAATTGGACGGCCTTGTAGCTTTATTGGATTGTCTGGAAAGGATGGACTATTTCACGGCTCAAAGTTCCATCCACACTAGTATCATAGGGTGTGTTAAGGCCCTCATGAACAATTCTGTAAGAGAAGTTTTAAATATTTCATACGCTGTTGAGTTTGAGATGTTACTGAGTTGGTCAACTTGTTAGTTACTCATGGAAATAATATAAAATATATTTTGGACAACACTGTATATGCTCATAAAGAAGTATAAATAATTTCTCCGATTTAATAATTTAGTATATTGGCCAAACAGGGAGAAACTTTTCCAATGGATGAACGATCCTAGAATGAAGAATTCGAAACATTTACTGAATTACCAAATCGGATAGAATTAATTCATGACCACCAAAAAGAGTTCGTTCGTAATTTTTTTCTTGATGCTTGAATTGGTAATTAGTTTATATCTCAACCAGATAAAATGTTAAGTCAACAAATAACTGAAATGTCATATTGGTTTTTGACATAAAATATTAGTTGAATATGTTATGAATCCTCATCAAGTATCGACCAATAATATTACAATTTATCAACATCTCAGTCATCAACTGATCTAGTTAAGTTTAACCTATACATATCTTAAAATTTATCTATCCATTCGAATTTTTAGACGGGTAGAGCTCACGTATTAGCACATCCAACCAGTATAAATACTATAGCTCAGTCGTTGAGTACAGAAAACATTAAGACCAAAGTCGCAGCATTGGAAATTTTAGGAGCTGTATGCCTCGTTTCCGGAGGACACAAGAAAGTTTTAGATGCCATGCTACATTACCAAAAATATGCATTCGAAAGGACGAGGTTTCAAGGGATCATCAACGATTTGGATAGGTCTACAGGTAAATAACATCATTATAGTCATCATAATTTTTTTGGCGCGATAGATGATAGGATGCTGTCTGGAATTCAATTTTGTTTCGTCAGGACATAAAAATGACGAGAATGATTAGAAACTGACAGCATGTTTTGAATATGTGTCTAGAGATTGTGTTTCCATGATCCGTAAAAATATTTTCACACAAGATGACTCACGAATGACGAGACGGTCCGTAGAAGAAAAACGAAATATATTTTCAATAAATTGTTTATGACACGTAGTTAAAATACATCTGTGGCCACGTTTCAGAATTATTTTATGAAGTATACAAGGTGGTCCTAAAAATGCAGCATATCAAAGTTTTTTTTAATGGAACATCCGGTATTTTATTTGTAGTACGAATCTCATCACGAATTCACTTCCATCAAGGTTATCTATACCTTATGCAGTCGATTTCGAGATATTACCTTCTTTCAGAAAAATCTGTGTTTTTTATAAAACTCAATTTCACATGTACTGAATCAGTAGTGGAAAAATAAGTTTCTGGAATTTGGTTCAGAAGTTTTTACAGTTAACGGGTCGATTCTCTTCAGTTTTGAACAGACATCGTATCGTGTCACAAGTCAATCAAAGCAATGGCAAAATTACATGAATTGAATTTCAAATTGCTCCTACATCCACCGTATGCACCAGATTTAGCTACCAACGACTACTGGCTATTCGCATACCTACCTCAAACAATGCTCACCGGTAAGAAATTTTGCTCAAATAAGGAGCACTAATTTCATTCATAACATCACGACTTAGTCACCGGAGAAGATAAATTAACTCATATAACGATGACAGTACGTGAATATATTCATACGATTATTCAAGTCAATCTCACTCAGCAATCTTGGCAGTTATTGCTATCCTAACAGAAAATATCCATGCTAGGAGATACTACCCGTATTAGCAGTTTTCACTCTTGGAATGAATGAATGTCAGAAATATCACTGCAAAATTTAGCGCCAATCTTTGCCTCAGCGTAAATTATGTTTCCCCTGGTAGATTTTGGTGACCTAAAAGGGACGTATATTATCGTTTCCAGAATATTACTCCCGGGTATAGGATTCAATGCATAAAAACATTTTGAAATTTCTAAATACCAATCGAAATAAATAATTAGTCTTGTGAGTGGTTCATCATTAGTAGTAACTGACAGCTAGAAAAGCACTCTTCTGAGGTTCATTTTCTCCTTCTGACTCACATAACTCATAGGATTCACCATCAAACTCCTGATGTATATAAATGTAGAACAACTGTATATCAAGGGTAATATTTTGTTCATGCTTATAATATCATGTCTCATTGATACTATATCTTTCAACTAAGTTTGAAGGGGTATATATACTTCACAAAGCAGTTTCAAACTGGCGAAATTTGGGAAATATCTAAGGTACAGAGTGGCAGTCCAACTGTTAACTTTTTTCCAAAATACTCTGTTGAAAATATCGGACAATCTCCTCTAATGATTATACTTTTGTTATACATTTGTATGACCCTGTAGCCATGTGATGTTGATATTCTTTCTGATCAAAGTATAAATATACCCGAATAAATGGTGAATAGCTTTGTATCTTTTGATAAAAAAAGTGTTTTTATTTCCGAATAACAGACATTTGTTACTTCCAGGTATCTATAGAGATGAGGTGAACCTTAAAACTGCCATCATGTCATTCGTAAATGCTGTTTTAAATTACGGTCAGGGCCAGGAAAACCTGGAATTCAGATTACATCTCAGGTACGAATTTCTGATGTTGGGCATCCAGCCTATCATAGACAAGCTCCGAGGCCACGAAAATGAGACATTGGACAGGCATCTGGACTTTTTCGAAATGGTTCGAAACGAAGACGAGAAAGAATTGGCAAGAAAATTCGAACAGGAACATATGGATACTAAGAGCGCGACCGCTATGTTCGATCTTCTAAGGAAAAAGTTGTCGCATACTGCTGCTTACCCTCATTTGCTGTCCCTTCTGGAGCACTGCATACTGTTGCCTCTAGATTACGGTTCCCATCCACAGCACTGGTTACTCTTCGACAGGATAGTTCAGCAAATTGTTCTACAACAGAATGAAAGTGGTGCCGTGAAAAACCCTGATGTATCCCCTATTGAAATCAACGTCAGAGAAATCGTTCATCTCTTGGCGAAAGAGGAAGAGTTGGTTGCTGCGAGAAAGAAGGCTGAAGAAATGGAGAAGGAGAATATCGATATGTCGAATAGGCTCGCAAAGAAGGAACAAGAGTTGGATCAGAGGATGCAGGAGAAAGAAGATCTCGAGACGAGTCTAAGCAGGATAAAGGAGAGGTTGGAGAAGGAAACGAGCGCTCACATAGAAACAAGACAGAGGTAAGATGATAATATTTGCAGTGATTCTGTAACATTTTCCCCTGACTGGTTAGCTGGGGTTGCTTTGGTGTTCTCTCTCCTGAGTCGTATGGCTCTCTCCAATTCTACTTCGCTGTACTCATTTCCTTTTAAAGGTGATTGAGTTCCTCAAAAAAACTATCCGGTTCACAGATATGTCGTGCTATATCAACCAACGTTTCAGTCAATCCTCTTCAACCAACGTTTTAGTTACACCTCTCTTTCATTGTGGCTGGTGGTTAGAGTTTTTGTTCAGGTACCTGTTTGTGTGTGCTGGTATCCTGTACAATCTGTGGCCCAATGTACCACCTTCACGTCTGTTCAAAAGAACATCTAAGAAGGTCAGAGTCCCTTGGGTTTCACATTCCATTATTGGTTGGACTTATGGGTTGATAGAGTTCACATATAACAGAAAATCGTTTGGTGTCTTTTCACCAGCTCGCCATACCACGTGTCACCATTAAGATCCAGCCAACAATATATTTTCCATAGAAAAGTTTGCCACCATCAAACTTAGTAATGAATAATAGTAATAAATGCTTTTATTAACAGAATCTCAGTACAAGAGATACTAACCTAACCTAACAAATGGCAGAATTCAACATCTTCACATGATAAATCAAGGCAGATATTGTTCTTCCAATGGAGTACTTATTGCAGTACCATTCGTTAATTTGCTAAACACCTTCCCGCTGGAAATTATTTGATGATGAACAATAAGCGAGGGGAGCTTTTATATCAGCTGAGAATACTTCGCGAATTATAGCCGTATCTTGTCCTCGATAGGAACCATAATTTTGACTTACTAATTTCCAAAAAACGGAAAATTTCATTTAGATCGTAAACACGCGTCAGAATAGTAGAGACATTCAAATATATTTTAAAATAAGATAGTGTGAAACAAGTCATTGAATGACCACAAATTATAAAAAAACATATAGGGGGCTTCGTCCATTTCTTTGATCTACTGTTTTGCTGTTATCTATTTTGTTGCTAGTTTGATGAACATGTTTGGCAGCTATCATCGCTTTTGTGGGAACTTTCATTCTTTACAATTTGAAAAAAGTGAAATGATGTATATAGATTCAGTATGAAAGCAGATCATGGCAACGGCAATCATGCATGTGATTAATATTCATATATAAATTCATCTCTTTTCGTTCATCTTATCTGACTCCCTACTCTGCATCTCTTCATTTTGTGATATGACTACTATTCCAATATATAAGTAGTATGAGAGAGAACCACCTCAATTATTGGGTATGGTATTGGGTATTCTGAAAATAAGTTTTCGACTGCAAGGATATATTTTGGTCCTTTCATGTTTCTCATATTTTTCAATTCCATTGCTATTGAAACTTGATAGCAAACTTCAATCATTCACAGACGACACAAATCATATATTTTTCAGAATGAAGATTAAGTTGGATCGACATAAATCAACTTTGAAATTTTAATAATGTTCTCATATGTGAATTTCAAAAAATAACTAGAATTTCAATAAAAATTATTTAGATCTCAAATCAGTCATTGAACTTGTTGTTGTTTATCGATGATAAGAGATTTTTATGGAAACATTATATTCAGAATTTAAGACTGAAGTTGTCCGTAATAAATGGTAATTTATTCATAATGAGATACTATATTTTTCACATAATTTGTTAATGAATCACTGCCTCATCAGCTGAAATTTAGTATATTCAGAAACTATTAGTGCTCAAACAAATTTTTTCACAGTTGAGTAAATACAAAAATTGCAAACTAGATTACCGGCAGCCAAGTAGAGATTTATATACACTTAATAAATTTTTTGGTAAAAGACCTATTTACAATTTCGAGTTGAATACAAATTTTCAATTTCAATATTAAGGAGGTGAATGACGTCCACGTCCATATAACACATATTGTTTCCAACCCTCTTTTCATTGTATATCAACGACTTGTTGGAAAAAACGAAGAATTCAATATATTGTTTTGATGACGACAGCAAACTTGTCTCGTCATTTCATTTGGATTCCAGGACATCGGCTACAAGGCACATCTTCACCGGCAGGAGAAGGTTGCATATTTTAATGAGGATCTGGAAGTAATTTCATATTGGGGTGAAAGTAACCAGGTTCAATTTAATGCCACAAATGACCAGGCATCAGTTTTCTCCAAGAAGGTAATAAATGTCTCCGAATCGGAAATAATAATGTCAGGTCAGACAATTCCGCTTTCTGCTTTGATAAGTTCATTGGGGATTAAAATGGACACCATTATGTCTTGACACAATCATGTTGCTGGAATTGCAAAGGCTGCTTCTCAAATGTTTGGAACACTGTTCTCATGTATGGAGATCTGCCCCCAAACATACCCTGAAGTTGCTGGATTCCATCCAGAAAAGAGCCATCCGCCTGATTGGAGACGCGAACATCACGTGCAATTCACTGTCTTCAAATTTGAAAAGAAACTGATTCTTATTTCAATTGAATTTGGAAACAGTTTCAGAATTTGATTTAAAAACCAGAACATTATTTTCCCAACAATAATCTAATTTCTGCTATATAATTTCATTTCCATTTCGTTTTAAGTTTCTTGTGACCATAAAAATTGTTATGAATGAATTTCAATTCACAAAATCAACTTTGACATTTACAATGTTGAGCAATGAAGATTTTCGTAATTTTTTAAATATTTTTCAAAATATTTCTTTGATTTCTCTCATTTCTCTCTATAACATCCTTTATTTTTTCAATAGATTCAACGAACTTGAATATCGAGCTGCCGACTTAGATCGCCAAGTAAGCTGTGAAAGAGGCGAACGCCATCGACTAGAACGTCTGGTCAGCTCCGGTTCCATTCCAGACGATGCCAAAGCAATAGGCCTTAACAAATCCCTAGAAATAAACGTAGAATGTAAAAATGAATTCGTAAGCGCGCCACCTCCACCTCCTCCTTTAGCGCCGCCTCCCCCTCCCGGTCCTCCGGGTCCTCCACCACCGCCCTGTGCACCACTGGCGGTACCCGCGGAACCGATGAAGATGGAAACCGTCAAGAAGAACATTCCTCAACCGTCTAACCCCTTGAAGAGCTTTAACTGGTCGAAATTGCCGGACGCCAAATTGAACGGTACCATCTGGAACGAATTGGACGACAGCAAGTTGTACAACACCATGGAGTTGGATAGTATCGACAAGTTGTTTTGCGCATATCAGAAGAATGGGGTTGCGGTAAGTTTTCATATCTTTAGTTATTTTGAACTGATACTAGTCGCTGTACAATGATACGCTTTTCCTTAGTGCTCCGTTTCATTATGCATCTATGCTTCAAAGAGCATACTGGTATGACTTCATATCGCGTCTGACTTAAAGCAATCCAAAAATAAAACGAACAGCAATTTGTTTGAGTCCAACCGTGGAAACAAAAAAATGTTTCCCAATGAGAAGGAAAAAGTACTTGAATATATTCTAAATTGATCTATACTGGGCAATCACTGGTAATAAAATGAGCCAAGAAGAAATCGGAAAATTATTTTTTGAGCAGAAAGAAGTACTGGGGGAATATATTATAATAGGTGTTAAAACCCTCAGTATTCAAGGGCAATGAATAAGCTGATGAGTGGATCATCAACATGTAGAGGTACCAAAATCTATGGTACAGAACCAGATGAGGAAAAAGGTTGATAATTGAAAATACTGGAAAAATACTCCAAGAGGTTCTCGAGATCAGAAGAAACAAAAACTGATTCATCGAGCAAAGGTTCTGCTCAGAATAGTACGAGCTACTCGCTCGAAAGTTTCGCTGTCGGCATTTCACGACAAAGTGATACGAATATCAGACACTGGATCTTAGGAAGTGTGCAATTTATGGACAATGCAAATATGTTCAGAAGACTGTGACGGACATCCAATGAGGTAGTACAGAGAACAACACTGTGGGAATGGATGTCATGGAATGGTAAGTAGATAAGCTCAATGAGACCATGAGGAGACCATGAGGTTTTCCCGTGAATCTGACAAGTCAAACATCACAGGGCAGCAAACGTTGCTGAGAAATGTACAAATATCTGTTAACTTCATTAAAGTGAAGTAATTCAATGACCAATACCCTAATTTCAACATCTCATTCAGTAATCACAGAGTTCAGGCATTTTTTGCTTGCATGAGACCAGTACTACGAATGTAGTTCGGAAATCGAAGAAACATGCAATTCCATAAGATAACTGAAGCGAAAGAAGAATTCTTTGTAATACTGATATTGGGTAAAGTCTACCAGCAGAGCCACATTACGTTGAACAAGGTTGGGTGACAGGAAATTTTTCTGCAGAAGTCGCCAAGCATTTCGTTCTCTTCTGATAATGGACAACCATGAAAGGCATTTGATACCGGCAGTTTTGAATATTGATGATGATTCTGGCATAACTCTTCCTGTTACATAACATACACCCAACGATGTGGCCATATTTGGTCAAATTCAAAATTAGCATAACAGCTCTACAGGCCCTAGGTGGTTTTATTATGCCACTTAAAGTAATCGGTCACTATACATGAAGTAGCAGAGTTTATGGGACAAGAAGTTGAAAAGATTATATTATCGAAACTGGATATCAGGACAGATCCTGAGAAATGAATCAACAAGGTAATTAAAAAAAAGTTCGGGTTTGACCTATGCTTCAGAGAAAATTAATAAAAAAAAAATCTAACTTACAAATAAATGATCCTCAAACTACCAATATTCCACAATGAACGCTTTGTGAAAAATACAGTGAGAATTGAAGAATTTAAAAAAAATATTTTTGAACATACCTTCGATTTCTGAAATAGAATTGAGGGGACTCACGAAAAAGAAAAAAGTATGCCAGGTTTAATAACTTTGTATTTGTTCACTTTTCAGGAATACAGAAGCATAGGTCATAAGTAGTTGTCTCATAAACTTTCAAATTACAATATTTATTAAATGTATTTATGCCTACTTGTATTATAACCTTGTCCCTCAACTTGTCATTTTGTTTATATTTATTTTCTCAATGAATTGTATTGTAACCTTTGTCACTGAAGGTACATACTTTTTAATGCATTCTTTTATAACTTATATGGTGCCATTTTATGGCAATAAAGAATATTCTTAGTTTTCTTATTATTATTAATGAAACAGGAGAATTGTTTTAAAAATTAGAATTATTTCGAAAAATACTTCGATTTTTCATCTCAAGTTTTTCATATCATGTTTGCTTTTTCATTTTGTTGTACTCTACTGTAACTACACTACTATTTTTCTCGATTTAAATGACCTACCACCAAATTCATTTCATAACATGTTTCAAAATATAATATGTTAAGGCTCTTGTATTACAAAGAAATTTCTGTTTCTGAAAACCACATTTTTTCATCAGAATGAAGGATCAATAGAAGATCTCCGACAGCTAGGTAAAAACAGAACCAAAGTCCTTTCCGTTATCGACAGCAGACGAGCTCAGAATTGTACTATTTTGCTCTCAAAACTGAAAATGTCTGACGAAGATATAACGAAAGCCATACTCAGCATGGACAATAAAGAACAACTACCAATAGATATGGTGGAACAATTGCTTAAATTCACCCCAAGTTCAGAAGAAGCTGCCCTACTGGAAGAACACAGTGATGAAATCGACTCTTTGGCGAGGGCAGATCGGTTTCTCTATGAAATTTCAAAGTAAGTTGTATACAGTTAATAGATCATTGATATATTTTCGTAATTATGGTAAATCTGTTATTTTTTTGTTAGAAAAATTTGATATTTGTGATGCACTGAAGGTATAGTTCAAAACTAACCAAAATCTTTTTGAAAGTAATCACTTTTGTAATATTCATGAAAAAGGGTGATATTCGGGGCATCGTTTCCTGAAAATCGATGAATCAAACGCCAAGTTACTGACAGATATCAAACCTTATTTTAGCCTTATTTTGGTTACCAGGCAACCATAATACCTTATACAAATGTATCTATGATGATTGGTATATATGGAGTTTCCGCATCATCAATTGTTAATTAATTGTTAGTTAGCTAAAGTCATCAAAAGATGGCTAGTCATTTTCTGAAATTCCAATTTGACCCATCCAGCTATATGTCTGTCTTTGTTGCCATATTCCAATCTCTCCACATCTTCATACATACAAATCTAGCTAGCCAATGATGTAAATAACATGCTACCATTTACTCTCAAAAATGCTCCGACCCCTGCCTTTTCATTGTTACGGAGCATGCAGAAAAGAGTACCCGAACTCCTATTATGTAGAAGCCCCAAATTCAAAAGTCCATGGCTTCCCAGTTCTCGGGAATGTATAACCGGGTATAACCACTTTAGTACTCCAACAGAGTAGAATAAGATCAGAATAGTAAGCATATTTGTGGCATCAACTTTCTTCTTCTCCAACAGTTCCGTTAACTAGATCTATCAAAGTTTAGGGACAAAAGAATCCGGGCTGGGAAGCCGTGGTTGAAGGGAACCTGATGTACCAAACGTTTTTGTTTTTGCACTTAACCAGTGGTATGTGCACGGATTGCGAGTTTCGAAGTCTCAGCAACGACTGAGTAGTTGCCGTAACCGGCCTACCAGCCCGAATTTTGTTCTCTTCTATCATGACTCTGGCCTATATTCTAATACTACCTAAGTTTGTTCTGATACTTGCTGTGAAGAGTTCTTCACGGTCATTACCTTTTGGTAGTGACGTTCTATGAGTATACGTCTCTCCGGCATCCTTCAGATAGTATATAATGCTTTCGTCTAGGAACTGTACCTCCTCTACTAATCCTCCCATCGCCGTCTTTTGAGATGGACCGTTGCACACTTGTCTAACCTCAATTCGATACTAATACCTAGTACTGATGGGATGCACAAATGGAGGAGCTGAAGAAATCTTGAAATACACCACTTCTGACCTACTCTGTTATGACTGTAGCTTCAACAGAGATTATAGTAATGCGAATTCTCCAGAGAAGCATCATTTGTTCAAGATATCTGAAAGATATGCCTAGGCTCAGATGCACTGAGAGTGCAGTATGTTTATGACACTAACTGACGCTCTGACCCCTAGTTAAAATGCAACTGAAAGTTTTTTTATTTCATTCTCCTTCAAAAATATAAATATTCAGCTACATGGATTTTGTAAGATATAAAATGATTCATATGATTCATATACGTTATTATTTTTTCAGGAAAACCTTTTGGCACTGTATGGAAATACAGTGCCAAAATATATTTTAAAAAAACTTTCACCCCATGATTTCTCTAGCTTTACTGCTACTGGAGAAGCTGACGTATTATCATTAATATCATTTTTATTCGTTATAAATAATAATGTATTTAAACGAACGCTTCCTCCCGTGCTTTATGTTCCATTATACTAGTACCGTTGGATACATGTAAAATTTTCGTGGAATATCTATTGTTGATCGTTTTTACAATTTGCCCTTCACTTATTCCAAATTTTCCACTTTCACAGAGTCCCACACTACGAACAACGCCTTCGCAGCCTCCATTACAAGAAGCGTTTCCAAGTAACCCTGAAC
>WOGJ01059988.1:0-10548 GCA_015342185.1 Leptinotarsa juncta | reverse complement strand
CATCGGCATGACCCACACGATAATTTATACACTCATGAATTTTCTGACACTAACTTAGATAAAAGTTCAGTTTCAGCTATATTCTTTCAGGTAGATTTATTATTTAGGTAGACGATTAGGTACTAGGTTATAGTATATACTGTTGTAATTTAAAGTAATTCTCAGTTATGCTTGAAGAAGCTATTGTAGAGCGAATCTCGTGTCGCCGTTTATGTAAAACCCCTGTAGTGAAAATCATACAATAAACTCTATGGATTAGTTTTTTAGTCCCTTTTATTTTAATTTTAACCATTTTAAATCATAATATTTATTATGCTTATTGCTCAGTGCTAATTTGAAAAATTTAATATTCAATGTATGATGATAGTACAATGAAATTGTTGAATTCGCCAAAATAATGTTAAGAATATTAAGAGTTATTAGATACTATATGATCTATTATTGTTTTTCTTCTCTATCATTGTTATGATAATTGTTTGTTCTGATAATTGTTATGATAGTAAATAAGTATTTTAACAATTATTTTCTTACACTCACTGTATAATTTTTGAGAGAGGGGAAAGATGCATAATAAACGATATTATTATTGTTATTATAAACGGTGCGTAGTATGGCGGAAGAACTGGGTGTCATACTGATGGATAAAAATTGTATTGGAAAGGTCAAGAAGCTCGAAAACTGGGTGCCCCAGGATTTGATCGATCGACAAAAATCGTCACATTTTGAGGTCTGTTCTCCTTTGCGAGACATAGCGATTCAACCAATTCAGTGACAGCATTTTACCAGTGAGACAGGTGAATAATCAGACAAAATAACTTTCTTGTTATCACAAAGACATATCGCATGATTCTTTAGATACTAAGTCTTTATCAGCACTTCAAATTTACTATTAAAAAACTGGACGAATTGATTCGGAAACGTTTGTAAAAGTTTGGAAGAAGCGGCGAAAAATAGTATGCCTGAACATGCAGCGGTTCTGCAAACTCTATCGATTTAAAATTTTATGACATTTTCCGGAAGTATTGCTGAATATGCCCCAACATACATCATCGACATCTGGTGCCAACACTTTATAACGAATCTCACCAGTCACCATAGCAGTAGAAATAGGAGCAATTTTCTTGTTAATTTACAGCATAATTAACTCTCGGTTTCAGGGGTATCCTCAAATTAATAAGAAAGTCAGTAGCAAATGTTTTGTTCTCGATTCGGTATGATCGTGATGTTGGAATATTCGAACTCAAAAGATGCAGAAATAACTGAATGTTTTTGCGAAAATATAAGCGTTTTCTTAACAATCATCAATATGTTGAGTTTCATTAAAAGTATTGATATTTGTTCATGTTATTGATAAATCGCATGTATTTCTTAAAATTCTTCTGATAACAATTATTGAAGTAGAGAGAGAGAATCAATATTATACGGGGAAATACAAAAATTTCTTTCACGTTCAACGCAATCACTCTACAAAAAAAATGTGAATTACACCGCTGAAATGAACACTATGGAATTGATTCTTGCTTAGAACCACTCAAAATACTTTTATTCAAAATGTAGTTTTTAAACAATCAATTTCAACAATCTGACTTTTCTTATTATGACAACCTTATGTTATCTTGTTTTTTATAATAAAATATATCAACAGGTATAGGAACACAAATACAGGAGGAGCCAGAATGGTCACCACAGTACTCCCCCTTCAGTGAAGATGGTCACTCGAAATATAAAATTTGTTTGGTTCTTCTCTGTATCCTCTGTGTTTCACATGTTTTTTCTTCAGCTCTCTCTCTTTCTATCTCTCTTTCTCTCGTATTCTTCAACAAAAGCTGGTTTGAAACTGTCAATACTAATATTTTTATGTTTTCCATTGACTAATAGAGTGAAATATTTCTCGTTTCAGTTAATCCCCTTGAATGGTCCATTATAAGGTGTCTGCAGGGCCCATGAACACATGGGAACAAGTTGACATTTCGTTATGCATGAATACTGTCCGTTTATCGTGATTACTGCCAGGCGTTGCTTTAATTTTTATCTCTAAGATTGTGAAGTGATAAGATTGTGATAAGTGTTGATAAGTAGTGAAAGGAACATTCCTTTCTATTATAAATTCTCCTGAGATCTTATGGATTGTTCCATACACCAATTCAGCACTTGAACACTGCAATTCTTCCTTTACTGAAACCGTGATTTCCAGTAAAATTGTAGGAAGAAGGTCTGTCCACTTTTCTGATTCATGGCACTTCAGTGCTGCCTTTATTGTGCCATGAAATCTCTGGATCTTTCCATTAGCCGATGGGTGGTAAGTTGTTGATTATTCAAATTGTGCAAGAACGTCTTAACCATTTTGAAAAAAAAATCGGGGTTACCAATTATGGAATTGATTCTTGCTTAGAACAGCTAACTCAAAATACTTTTATTCAAAATGTTTTAAATAATCAATTTAAACAACCTGACTTTTCCTATTATGGCAACCTTATGCTATCTTGTTTTTTATAATAAAATATATCGACAGGTATAGGAACACAAATACAGGAGGAGACAGAATGGTCACCACAAACACAAATGGAATTTTACTGATTGTTAGAAATTGTAGCCGGAGAGAATGATTAGTATAGTAGAACAACAGTTCTACAACAGAGTATTACTGAACGCTTAATAAAAAATGTTTACATAATTGGATTCGAAAAACTTGAAAACATATCTATAAAGATGAGTTTGTGGCAGATGAAGTTTCCAACAAGTACAGTAGTGAAACTCAGTGTATCCTAGTTGAAACTATTCGGACTGAGCCATTTCGAAAATATTGTGGTCCGACTTCAAAAGCAAAACTGAAGAGAATTGCTTTTCGCTGCTTGTTTCTTTCACAAACTGATGAAAAAACAGAAACCTACTTATTTGGTAGAAAAACTCTTTCCCAAACATAAGATACATTGAAAAAACTATCTATGAACGATCCTCCACGTATCCTGCGGAAACAATGTATAATTCATTCAGTGAATCTGAGAAATTTATTACTACCGCTATTCGAAAGTAAACTTAAAATTGAATTGCTTAGTCAACAGTGATCTGAACATAAACCTTTGTATTTAATTTCATTATTGTCCTAAAATTAATTTATATTGTGCATATTTTGTAATATTTCCTAAAACGTGGTTGAGTGAAAGAATAGCGCTATACTCCGCCACGTGGAAGGAAAACCATTTATTACTATCATTATCATCATTGAAAATAATTGCAGTGATGAAATCCTTATTGATGAAGGTGACGAATAACAAAGATAAACGAAATTTCCCTCAAGGCAGTCATTTACAAAGGCATGCTTCGACTTCAACTGTCAAATGAGATTCATCTTCTCCCTTTCACTGCATGGCAACTGGATGAAACCAGAGCTAAAAGGAAAAACATTCGTAATCAAACACCAAACAACATCGTTTCGACCCACTAAAGTTTCTTCAGTGATAGTGGGTTGAACTAACGCGTAGTTCTGGGCTCAATTGTCACAAGCCTGAGAAAGCCCCATACGAAAACGCATTCCATAAACAAAATACATAATATTATTCACTCATATCCAGCTCAAATTTGGGAGGATTGTTAAAAGCACTATCATAAATGAAAACTCCTAAAAATCGCCAACGATCCGACACCTGGAACAAAAATTACTTGGAGTCAAAGGTCACGAATACGGGTTATTCGAGATGTTTAGGTAAACTGTCAGTTTCATCATCAAATTAGTTCAAAAAAATTATAGATCGGATAATTATCTATAAATCAACGATGAAATACTTTTTTTCGTGGGAGCCACCGTTTATGAGATATAACGATTCAGAAAGTTGGGAGAGTTTAGACGTCATAATATGTAAACCACCTTTAAGGTGGCGGTTCATTTTGAAGTTGAAAGAAAAGTTTCCTGCTGAAAATAATTTGGTGGAACAAGGTAATAATGAAACTTATGTAATGGTAATTGAAACAGCAATAGAGCAATTCAATTCATCAAATGCAGCTACTGTTGTTGGTGAAGATGTAGACATACTCGTTTTACTCACTGCTCCAACACCAATCGAATTTTTTTTGAAACCTGGAAAAGCCCAACATCAATAGGGAATATATTCATCAAAAAGTTTACCTTCTTTCCCAAAGTGTCAAAATCATGCACAGTTTTTACATGCAGTAACTGGCTGTGCTACATCTGTATTCGTCACGAGGGGTAAAATAATAGCTTTAAACATATTTGAAAAACAAGATTCACTTGAATTTGTTGAAGTTTTCAAAAAGAGTAGTTGAACTTTACAAGGAGTAATAACCAACAGAATTCGCTTTCTTCTCTCTATGTATGGAGCTCCTAAAAACACGTTCTTAGATAAGTTTCGATATGCATGTTTCGTTAAAAATACTCGAAATAAAAAACAATTGCAATTAGCTTGTCTTTTTCAACCTCAGCGGCTGCTCATCAATATCTTTCAAGGGTATATTACTAAGTTCGATTGGGGCAGGTTAGCAGCCAAATCCAAAAGACTGGAGTTGAAAATTGGTTGACAATACATTAGAACCAGTTCAGACTTTACTTCCCCCTGCGCCGGAAAAACTGCTCAACACTGCATTTGTGAAAAAAGATGTAGTGCTAAATTGGTTGTGAAAAATTTGGACTATTTCATTCACTAGCATGTACAAATTGTCAAGGCCGGTGGTGCTCCATTGTTGAATCACCAACAGTTGAGGATTCACATATTGTCAGTGACTATACTTAAAGAATGTCTAATAATTAAATCAAATCATCTAGAAGAGCAATTTACTCAGGCATGCCCACTGAGTATATGTGAAAAATGTTCTTTCCTTGTACGAGGAATTGGGCAAATTTCGGATATGCGGTTGGTTACATCGTTCACAGACAGATGAGATGATGACAAACCTGTTGTTTGTTGTCCGCTTCAGCCTAGTTCGAATAATGGCACACTGAAGGAATTTGATTTTCAATTATCAGAAATCATCAACTTCATGTTGATGATAGACACTACCTTGCACTGAAGAGTGGCCAATAATTAAATATCTATTGCGGCAGTTGTATTTCCAACAGCATATGCAGGAATAACTTCAGTGAAGAATCCTGCACTGACACCTGTCGGATAAAATCCAACGCCCTTCGTGGTATAAGCAAGGGGAGTAGTTGTTTTCTGATAGGTGTTAGTCCATTAACCAACAGTGTAGAGAGTTGACACGTGCTTGAACAAATTGTTCTTTTAGTTTAGATGATTTGAGTTGGGGATTTGTTTGATACCAGCGAAAAGACATACGAGGTATCACTATGAAGGCAATTTACTTGCACCCAGGGGAAGAAGATGAACAATAAGGAGAGAAAGCAGAATTATTAAAGAATTATTAATCAGACGAATAAATTTTCCTTTTTTTTTAACTTTCACCTTTTTCATCATTTTCAACCCTTGCCAATATCTTTTATCATTCAATAGTTTCGAATTGAACAGAATCACAACATAACCGTGCAATAGGCTTAGTTCCACCTCAAATGTGGCATAGAGAAGTGTGCTGAAAATCACGAAAAAACAGTTTTAGTGACCTTTGACCCCAAGTACATTTTTTCCCAGTTTTTGGAACGATGAGGATTTTTTAGATTTGATTTATGATAGTGTTTTGAACAATTCTACTAATTTTGAGCGGAGTGCGAATTTTTGTACTTTCATGCCTACTTTTTGATCTAATTTAACCCGATAAATTTACGAGTATTGAAAACTAGGCGATCGGTAGAGGCGATGACAACTGCCCATACAAATACAAACCCATACATGTAATGCACACAATATTGAACACATGAATATCAAAGATATTGAATATAATTCATTATGAAGGTATGGCTTACCCAATTATTACTTCGTATGATAGCTAAATAATGAATATTATTTAGCTATTTGGATTAGAATGCTTCAAGAGAACCTACTGTGATCAATTAGCAAATATGTTTCTTAAGCTCATTATTTCAAAATAATCAGTTTGATTCCTGTGAATGAGTTATATCTTGGGTTATTTTGAATATCGAGTTCAGTGATACAAATTCTCAACTTTTGGGTCATCTATATTCAAATATTTATATGGCGAGCGCGAGCAATAAATATGCTATATATCGACCTCAACAGCAGGCTTTAGCGTAATTTCACAGTCAGCAGACCACGATCCTGCATTTGTAAAGTCGATGTGCCCACATAAGCGAATGCGATAGGTTTTGACAGTATCTCGTATACATGAATAAATGACTTTTTCCAGACATGTCAGTTTCGGAATTGCGTTCCCGACCAAAAATTACGTTCATAGTTGGGTGTATTCGATAGCAGCACGAATTATATTAGAGAAATCATATGGAATCGATAATTTTACTTTAGATAATTTAGTGAATATTCATACTTCGATTAGTGATTCGTTTTTGTTCTTACAAATGAAGATTATATTGGCATGAATAAGTTGGAATAATATTCGAATAAAGTGGTACAGCATGTTGAAAAACATTGTAGAGTTGGGTTGTAATTTCTGTTTCCTTTTCACTTGAAAGTATGTTAATTTCTGTTTACATTGAATTTGGAAATGTTTTTTCATAAATGGAATTTCAGTAAATCGAAGTTTGAAGCATTTCATCAGTTCGGACTTCCATTGTGTGATCTAATATAAAATGATTTGAAAACCCTGAGATTATCCGAAAATAACAATTTTATTAAATATTAACTGAAATTACAAAGAATCAACATACAAGGTACAACTAAACAAATAAAATTCAAATATTAATAAAAGTTGAAAAATAAAGACTAAAAAATTATTATTAACAAAAATGAAAACAAATTGAAAAACATAAAAAGATTTCAAACCAAATTATGTCACGACGTTTCAATTGTTAGTATCCACAATCGTCTTCTGGTGAGAACTGGACTTATTCCTGCGAGATCTGACTATTTATATGGTCGCTCGAGTGCTTTCACCTATCCTCCCTTCACTTTTTTCGCTTTATTGGTTTTTAGCGGGAGATGGCCATTTAGCGGGAATTGGTCGTTTTCCCTTGATTTCCAAACGCCAAACGGTCATCTCCCGCTAAAATCCAGTGAAACGGAAAAAGTGAAGGGAGGATAGGAAAAAGTACTCGAGCGACCATATAAATAGTCAGTTCTCGCCATATAAATAGTCAGTTCTCGGAGGAATATAAGTCCAGTTATCACCAGAAGACGATCGAGGATACTAATAATCGAAACATCGTGACATAACTTGGTTTGAAATCTTTTAATTTTTTTTTCAATTTGCTTTCACTTTTGTTAATAATAATATTTTATAATCTTTATTTTTCAGCTCTTATTAATATTTGAATTTTATTTGTTTGGTTGTACCTTGTATGTTAATTGTCTGTAATTTTAGTTTTTGTTTAATAAAATTGTTATTTTTGGTTAATCTTATTAATTTTCTAATTTTTTCCTTCAGGGTGTTCAAATCTATATATATTAGATTGGACAATGGAAGTCCGAACTGTATTTCATCACGAAACATTGTCAACCACCTTCAAACGAAGTTTGAAGGTGGTTGTCATGGCATATGTACGTGAGGAGAGTCATCAGATACTAAGAAGTTTCAAAGGAAACCAGTAAATCCATTCTAATCGAGAGAGGAAAATTAACTAGCGTTGAACTTTCATTTCAGCTTTTATTTGAGCTTTTTGCTGAACGGGTTATTATTATTATCATTATTTTTTTCACCTTATTGTGCGCTGGTCAGGCCATATTCCTCGAAGCCCCGATACATTCGGGAGGGCGCGCCAGCATTATTAACCAATGACCATTCCCCACACCATGGGTTACCCCATGGGGTAAGTGATCATTGGGTCTGAGAATCATGTGCCCTGAGTATGTGCAGTGGTCCAAGAATGACAGGCTTCTGCAATTGTGCGGCTGAGATTTCAGCCTTAGTGCGGCAAGCTGGTATAATTTTGAGATTCGAGAGTAGAGAAGGCATCATTTCACCAAGGACTCCAATAATCAGAACAACCATCTTGACAGGATAGTCTGGATAGGGTCTGTGCAATTTGAAGAGAAAATCTTGATATTTTGTCGGTATTTCCTCCTCTTTTCTGACGATAGTTGTCTCGCCAGGAGCTGAAAACTTCACGACAAATATCGTTTTGCTCTGGTTGTCGAGAAGGACTACATCAGGCTTATTAGTTTGTATAAGCCTGAGGGTGGGAAATGAATAGTTCCAATAAATTTGTCACTTCTCATTTCCCACAACGAATTCAATATCCCCCGGAGCGTAGGGTGAAACCGGTGTCTCATCAATACTGTAAGAGTACCGTAGATGGTAATATAGCACTTTTGGGGCCGTGTTATATCGATAGATATGGGCCGAGGCCGCATATGCTGGACATGCTGATGGCAAGTGCATTCAGGTCTTAGGCGCCTCGCGGCAGGCCCTGCACCTTGTGTCAGGAACTTATATACCCATCACGCTACTGCGGTAGACTAAGGTGTTGAGACCCTATTCTGGCAAGCCATGATGAACCCCTAAGTTTACGACTTCAGCCCACTTGACTTGAGAAAAGAGAAAGTCAGGCGCTTTGATAAGCCAAGGTCTCCAATGTTATTGAAAAAGACCCCATGCATTGGCTCATCCTTGTGTTTCCGCAGAAGTAAGGTGATCTCTGTGGCTTTTATCTGAGCTTTTTGCTGAACGGGTTCCAACTCGGTGACAGAGTTGTGGTCACCTCGTTCAGTGTCGAAAACTATACCAAGTTCATCAGCTGCTCGAGCAGCTGCCCTAAGGAGAAATGCTCCAATTTCTGCTCTCTCATGTTCACAGACCATGCAGAGAAGGGGATCCGAACTCCTGACGACTTTACAGGCTGTATCCAGGCTGTATTATTATTATTATTATTATTATTATTATTATCATTATTATTATTATTATCACACCATTCGTATTGGATCTACACACACTATAAATTCATCATTTTTTTTTGTATTTTCATAAGCTAGATTTCGACTGAGAATGATTCAATCGCACAAATAATCCCACCGTCTGAAAACGTAGATTTATTGATAATTTCCTGGAATAATGTCGGGGCATATCTGAACGTACCGAACCTCAGTGAGCATACAACATAAATACGAATACCTTGTGTGGCTCCCGATGAATTTCGCTAATATCGCACCTATGAATTGTCGTGAATTGCCCCGAATTGCCACGATAGCGGATGTGCCACCGCAACTATTTCCAACGGTATATCAGCAGATCCTATCGCAGGACCCATTTCTCGACTGTATTCAGGATGTGGCTACGGTCCCGATGTCATTAGCAGCCGTGCCACCTGCAAAATGGCCCTTCGGTCGGAAGCGCCTTCCTTGAACCAATAACCTCCCGACGACCTGCAAATACTCCGATTTATCACCGCTTCTACCGGGTCAGTTCGGCTATATGCATTTTACTCGTAGTCGGCAGGGATGAAAACCTCGATAATAAAGAGCACTTATCGAACCTATAATGTTTCAGACGTGTGTGATATGCTACTTTACTCAATTTACTTTCAAAGACGGAGACTTTCAGTAAAAGTAGCATATTATATTGGCATAGGGTAAAGCGTACAGTCATTGGCCACTTAGGGCATGTCTGGTAGTTTATCTGTTTTAATAGAATAAATATGGATATTATGAAGGATACTGTTGTCAAACAATCATTCTGAAAAATATAAGTAGCAGAAGAGTGAACCAAATAGTGCCCTACTTCCATTTAAACCCAGAATTTTATATAATTTTCCAAGAATGCAAAATCCACAGTTATTGGCCGTTTCATTACTCTTATTGGCCATAAGACTTACATTGATTGGCATACCCAAATGAAATGAAACTTCAGGTTTTCAAATCATACCAGGACTTCAATTCATTCAACTGATATATTATAATAATCATTTCAAGGAATATTTGGTTTGGCTGAGCAGGTTTCACAATAATAAATTTGTGAACAGGATCTATCAGTTAATAATGCACCTATTATGGTAGATTCTTTCACATCCATAGCATTTGATTCCTTCTGATATTAGGCTAATCTTGTTTGTACAGATGAAGCAAATTTTGCCAAAAGCAATCTGATTATTGGGAAAAGGTAATTTTTCTGATTGTTTTCTGTAGAATTATTGCTCTCGTCGTCACCGAATACTTCCCTCAAGTGTTTTTCTCGTGCAATTGTAACACATGATGAAATATTTACTGGGCTGTTGCTTGAGGAAGGTTGAGGAGTGGCACTTTCCTGCTCCAATGAATCATCTGAAGAAATTTTAGTTTGGGTTTCTGCCAGTTGCAAATCACTTTTCATTTTCTTTTTGTCATCATGTTTACCTTTCGCTGTATTTGGCTCATTTGATTTTTTCCTCTTGATTCCCTTCTTCTTCTTTAACTTCTTTTCGTTTTCAGCTTTTTTCAAACATCTTTCTATTTTTCTATTTTCCTTTTCTTTTTCTTCCTTTTTCTTAGCTTCCAGTTTTTCCGTTTGAATGTTTTCCCATTGAGTGCTCTTTAGAAC
>WOGJ01059775.1:0-14603 GCA_015342185.1 Leptinotarsa juncta | reverse complement strand
ATCAAAATTCGTCTTCGCTATATTCGGATGAGGTGGAGTCATCTTCGGGTTGAATAACGATCGGATTTATAGAACTTTCCAAGTAATATTTATTCTATTCTATTATAACGTGGGCCACACAGTTTTTCCACACATCACAATTACCTACTTCATTCACCACTCGCCTTATATTGTCAAGCACATCAGTCGGTGACTGATTACATTTTCGCAAGCTTTCTTTATTTGTGGTCCAAACCATTTCAATTGGATTGAACACACAGTAGTATGGTGGCAAACGTAAGAGAATATGACCGCCTGTTTCACTCATCGAATCAATAATATACTCTTTTTTGAAATTACGTTGTTTTATATTCGCCAGTAATACCTTTTCCGTAGGAATTTTTTCGGAATGGAATGTCACGATTTTGCATGAAATCAACAATATCTGCTTTTTTTGTGTTATTGTTTGGTATTGTGGTCAATAACCGAGAATGATACCAAGAGTTATCCATAACAACAACTGAGTTTGGAGGAATATTTGGGAGGAGCTGCTCACTGAACCAGCTTTCGAATAAAGCCGCAGTCATATCTTTGTGGTAATCAGCAGACGAATCTTTTATATATTTAGTCGACAGAAGCAAAGCATTAGGTAGGAAACCACTTTCATTCCCGGCATGCAAAGAAAGTGTGTTCAAAGTACAATACTTGGTTTCGTCTACCCAGCCATATTTGACATCATGGGTGTCAAACCAAGTTTCGTCGAGGTAGATTATATGTCTGCTGAATTCTCGGTAGCTTTTCATTCTCCTCAAATATTCTTGTCCTAGTTGAACAATGCGTGTCGATTCCAATATGACCTTCCGATTTTTCAATTTTTTATATTTGAAACCACAAGACAATAAGACACCTCGTAGAGTTTCTAAAGATCTGTGATTGTAATCGGGATAGTCGAGTAATTTATACCAAATTATTTCCAAGGTTGGTACTTAGTTTTTTTGGTATATACCATAAATTGTTCACCGAATCAAATCTTTTATAGCACCATCAACTTTTGCGAATTTTTTATTCCTTTGTTTTCGTTTCATTGCAGGGTCAATGAAATCCCCTATTTTAATCACTCGAAGAACTGTCGAACTCGGTAGTTTCATTAACTCGCATATTCTATTCACAAGAGCATTCTGTGAAGTGTGACAGTTTTCCTTCTTCAAGCATTCATGAATATTCAAAATTACTTGCTGAACTTGAACATATAAGTCCTTACTTTCAAATTCCGAATCCCTGTCGATTGACACAGATTCCTCACACGTAATGTTATCATTTGTTTCAAAAGGTCTCCAGAAAACAATATTGATGTAAGTATTCGAAACTTTGGTGTAAAAGTTGAGAACTTGTTCTAGAGATCAATTACCCTATCATCAAACTGATATTTTTGCACTCGACGCGCGTTTTGCTAACAAGGTTTGCATCTTCAGGAGAAGCAGATTGATACTGAATCTAAAGACAAGAGTTAGTTTTTTCTATACCTAACGTTTTTTGGTCCGATGTGGACTTTATTAAATGATGATTATCCTAATTGATTTTTCGGTAATTAACTAGTGGAACCACTACCTGCAACTTTATTTGTCCGCTTTTTAATCTATTATTGACAATGACAAATTGATTTGCAGGTAGTGGTTCCACTAGTTATTTACCGAAAAATCAAGTAGGATAATCATCATTTAACAAAGTCCCTTGTTTTTAGATTCGATATTAATCTGCTTCTCCTGAAGATGCTAACCTTTTTAGCGAAACGCGCACGTGCAAAAATATCAGTTTGGTGTTAGGGTAATTGATCTCTAGAAAAAATTTCCAAAAATTTATTCCTTAACTACATTTGATAGCACGTTCACTATCTGGGCAACTAGGAGCCACAGGCAAGAAATGTTTATGACTGTACTCTTATTTTATTGTCGTTCCAATTGGGAATGGATAGACTATACAGATGACGAATTCGGAAGAAGCAACGGGGAAAGTCAAACAAGCTCATACGAAGTGTCATCAAAAAAATATTGCTATAGCAGTGGGAAATTAGGATACTGGCAGATGATTTGTTGGATAAGAATAAGGCCTCACTGATACAAAAAAAGGATTCATCAAGAAAAAAAAAAACAGAACGAGGTCTGCTCTTTCTTGTTCTGGGAATGAAAACCACGGGCTGTTTCTATGCCGCATAAAAACAGCCAACACTTGAGCCAATACATATCACCGACTCCGTAAAGAAGATGAAATCTGCACAGTGAGAGGTAGGCAACTCTAAAAAAAAATCTCAATCAAAAGTATTAGATCGATTTTCAACATTCAGTCTAAGATTTCCGGCTTCCTGTCAAAGCTTAGGCGAGATTTCTCGTGTTGTTGCAATTTCGGTACCTCATATCTGAATATAATGGATATCATAATCATCCCGTTTTCACGTGGCTGATTATGATAACTCCTCAGCGCCGTGATGTTCCTCGTCTGCGGGCTTTTCGGCATAAAGAACTTGAAGAATTTATATGACTGCCTTCTGATATGTTCAGTGACCGTCTTGACTCCTGCCAGATATAATAGATCATTCAATGAAATGTTCGTGCAGATACGGAGCACCTCATTTTGCATCGTCTCTAGGTCCGCAGAGGAGTCCTCTTGAGGCTGCAGAATACGTGACAAGCGTACAGCATAGCCGGTTTGATTTATTTGTTTTTTATACTAAGCTTCGAGTTCCGTGCAATTGGCGGGTACGTGCGTTTAACCGCAGCACCCCCTTGTTGGATCGCCAAGCTCAAATGTTCCTGAAAATTCAGGCGCCTATCCAAGATAACTCCCGGATATCGTGCGCTCCTCTGCTGGTCAACGCTATTACCGTTTACTCACAACATCCCGTAAATTCTTTCGTGAAGTTGACGAGTTCTGTTTTATTAGAGTTGACCTCGATTTTGTTATACTCGAAGTACGGCACGACCAACCTGTCGAGGTGGATCTGAAGCTATTGCTTCGCCACCTCGTTCGAGAACGAATGTGGGTATATCGCAGTGTCACCTGCATATATTTCCACATTCGTTCTCGGAAACATCGGAAAGTCGTGCATGTACAGAGAATACAAATGCGCTGATAGACAGGACCCCTACTTTTATTGGATAATTCGTAGATGTGGTTTGGTCCACTCTCACATGAAAAGTTCGGTTGCTCAGGTAGGATTAAAGAATCCTAATCACAAATAAGGGCATGCCTACCGACCACATCTTGGCGTCAAATCCCTGTATCCAAACTTTTTCGAAAGCTTGTTGGATGTCCAACAGGGCCATTACTGTATTCCTCCCCTGATTGGAGGATTCCTTCACCCTTCAATTGGGAAGTTTTTTTCCGACCTCGGTGGAACCCGAATTGCTCCTCGGGGTTGAGTTTAATTCTATCTTCCAGGCGAAAATGTCTACTCAAGAGAATCTTATCAATGACCTTCGCCACCGCACTGAGCAGCGAGATCGACCGATAACTATCGATACAATTTTTCCGTTATTCTGACCTATGGATGGGAACTACCTCCGCATGCTTCAGACAATCTGGGTAGTGTTGGTGTGTGATTGTAGCATTGAATATATGTACTAGTTGTACAACACCATTTCGCTGCAGATTGCGGAGTAAAACTGTTTCAATCCCATCGACGCCTGGGGTTTTGTTTTTCCCCAGGCGGCTAGCTCAAAAACAGTGATGTGCATCAAGCATGGTGCAGTTCTCAAAGATCACTGGACTTAGTGGGATTTCCTACGCCCGTAGGATTTCCTATGCCCATATGACGGCGTGTTATATCGAAAGTGGACTGGTTAAGACGAAACAAACAAATGTGTAGTAGAACAACTCCATGAGAGTAAAAAAGGATGACATCTTTGCACTTCAAAGAAGAGAGCCTATAAAAACAAGAAAAAATCTCATGGAGTTAATGGAAAAAGCTTATAAATTTCCACCAATCGCAAACGCGGCCAAACATGTGAGCTACTGATGGATGCAGAGAAAAAAAGAAAGTTTATCCCAAACTACAGAGGGAGTGGGATGCTTTTATTGATTATCAAGAAGATAAATGCCTTTTTCTTTCATATTAAATCAACTACAAGGAGCAGATTATTAGCAGTCAAAAAAAAAGCCTACATTTTGTAACGATCCTGCCACGTGATCCTATCGGAATCGAGCTTATGAGAAACCCAAAACGAAATAACTTGAGGAGAAGACAATTTTACGCATTTAGACGTATCACAACGTCACCACATCAATGTTAGCAAGAGTTGAACCGGCTTCTTGAAAAGAAAAAAAAAGTGCTATCGAATACAATCGAAAAACGCGAACTGCTTGAATGATGTTTCGGAGAGTTTCACTTATACGAGTTTAAAAAAGTCTCATTATGGATCTTATACAGATTGAGCATTAGCAAGCGATTGTAATAAGTTGAGAAATTGGACGTTTAAACAGCTACTCTTAGGAATCTGCACAGACGTAACATTGTTGACAGCGAACAGGTGGATTTTCTTGAATCGGCCATTATAGGCCATTCCCATTCTTTGGGTGATTTGACAGAACAATAGAATTTCATATCTCAATCCATATCTCCATATCTCAATATTTATTCTACTCTGCAGGGCCGTAGCGAAAAGAAAAACTGGGGAGGAGGGAATCCAAATTTTCCCAACCCCACCAGCAAAATTTTCCAACTTTCTTAAAAATTAAAGCCAAGGGATTAGTTACTTCTATAATATATTAATTTTCATACTCAGCTATCTAAAGATTGGCTGAATGCTGATGCCCGTTAGGGTAAGCACAAACAAAAATAAATTATGGTAATTGTAAAAATGATAATGGAAATTATTCTACTTTAAACCAAGGTCCTTGGTCTTCCACCGTTATCCACCATGCATAGGAATATTCAATACAAATTGAATGAAACAACACTTAAATAACATTGTGTTTATTGTTGTCTACTATTATTTTTTTATCTTCACGGCCCAAAATTTACCAACTTTTCCGAGTAAGTTTTCAAACAACTCAGAATTTCAAAGTATGAGATCTCCAAGTTATGCATGTTGGGAAATCCCAACTTTCTCCTGGTTCTTTCCCTTTTCTCATCACCCCTCCCTTTCTTTTTTCTCATTTTAATTCAATTTTCTACTATTATTTTTTTCTATCTTCACGGCCAAAAATTTCCCAACTTTTTCCCAAGTCGGAAAAGCAGGGGGATGGGGGGGAGTTTCGTGTCAACATGCCCACCATCAACTTTTTTTTAAATACGGACCTGTCATTTTTATACAGATATTGATAAAGCGATACATTCACAATCCAAGGGAAAATCACATTTGATATTTTCATAGCATTTCATTTGAAATAACCACTATCATCAGTGACAACAATCAAACAGAAAAACAATTTATTTTATCAAGAACTTTTGGAAAAAAATGAAACAAATACGGAAAATCAAAGCTACATGACAATCTACATTAAATACTCGAATTGACGACCTCTTTGTTGAATGAACATACGTTGTCAGTCCAAACAATTTCTGTGGCAATTTTCTAGCATAATAATTGTAATACTAATAATACATCTATCTCTTTTTTTTGTTTGAGATAGTCGATATCTGTACTTGGTGTTGAAAAAACTTTATCCTTTGTGTATCGCCAGACAAAAAATCCAAAGGATTAAGAACTGGGGATTCAGCTGGTCAGTTAATTGATCCATTGTGTCAAATCCATTTTCTTGGGAATATTGCATCTGAATGTTCCCTTACTATTGCTGCCTTATGGGGAGGAGCGCAGTCCTATTGAAAATATTGTATTTCACGGCAGATATTCAGTGGCAATTCATCTCAGTAGCAGTCGCATTCATTGAATATAAAATGAAGATACATTTCACTATTCAAATGATCATCGTAAAAAAAAAGGGCCAAAGACGTTTGTTTCCACAATTCCCAACCAAACATTTATTCCGAACCTTTCTTGAAAATTATTTTCCTATGTAAATGTTCATTTGTATTATTCTACCTATAATGGATATTTCTGTTGAACCAACCATTGTTTGGTGAATTTTGATTCGTCCGTCCATATTATTTTTTTACAAGTATTTCCAACTTCCCTATTTGTACGTCTTAACCATTTCGCAAATCGTTCTCTCCTTCCGTAATCCATTTCATTGAGGTGCTGAACTTTGTGTATCCTGTAACATTTATATTTGTTCTTTTTCAAAATAGTTCTGGTGGATTTTACAGAAATCCCCATTTCGTGGGCAATTTCTTGTAAAGAAGAATCATGATTAGCATACTTTTTGTAACTGGTCAACCCTAAATTGAAAGAAAAAGTTGTTTTCACTTTATACATTTTTATGTGGTTATTTGCTTATTCATAACATTCATTTGATTCCTCACACTTCCAGAAAGCACACATTTTCTTGTTTTCTTTCTGTCAAATGCACCATAGTCTCTCAAATTTCTCTCTAGTCGTCTAAACATTGGATGTTCGCAATACGACGATTCGGGTATAGCTCAACATACATATTCCTTGCCAAAAGATGATTTCTATTTGATTTTGCATAACTATATAGCATATCAGTCCTTTCATCATTTGAATACAGCTTTGATATATTCATGAACGTCTGACAGTTCTCAACAGTTATCAACAACGCATTTATTTTTCCTGCTACAGAAACCAAGCAAAGCCTACGCGTTTAATATGGTAAATGAAATGAGATGCTATTTGATCATACCAAATTATACAACAACCGAATTTCGACCAAAAACTGATATTTTCATGAGTTCCAGGATTGAGAATTAAATATTAAGAGTTATAATTGATTAGGGAGAAATAAGCCGCGAAAGAAGGATTACGGCATTAGAACAATTTCCAAAAAGAAAAAGTACGAATTTTCAATGTGTTAGGGTAACTACCTGTCGAATTTATTGGATTGTCTGAATTATATTTCAAGGAAATCGAAACAAAAGAAGTATTGATAGGACCATAATTTAAAATTGTTGTCACTGATGATGGTAGTTATTTCTACTGAAACGCTATAAAACTGTAAAATGTGATATACCCTTGGATTGTGAATTCATTGCTTTATCAATATCTGTAATAAAACTACAGAGGTATTGCATTGCTATCTTCATTTTCAAAAATTTTCGAAAAATCCTCTCTCAACAGATTTGTATCCTTCTGTAAAAAGTATAATCTTGATGCTAAGAGCCAATATGGATTTCAATCTGGTTTATCCACCCAAGATGCTACTCTTTCTCTGGTCAATCATGTTTCATCCAAATTCGAATATGGCGAAAAATCGATCAGTATTCTATTTGATTTGTCACGTGCATTTGATACCATCATCCATCAACTTCTTTTCGATAAACTTTATCATACTGAAATTCGCGGCCAAAGTATAAAATGGATTAAGACTTATCTGACTGGCAGATCACAATCTGTTAAGGTTAGGCTCAAATCTGGAATATATCATTCTAAAAATCGTAACATATTAACAGGTGTTCCCCAAGTTAGTATCCTGGGTCCTACTTCCCTTCTCTTATACGTCAACGAGATCTCCAATATTAATCAACAACATTGTACTGTATAGTTTGCTGATGATACATCCTTCTTATTGAGTTCTTCTTCTGGGGAAGGGTTATCTGACCAGGCTGATATTGCAGTTGCTAATATGCTTAATTACCGCGTTAGAAACGGTCTCGTACTGAATAGCAATAAATATCATATCATTGTTTTCTCCCTTAAAGGAATGGACTGCAGTATATTGGTTAGAGCTCTAAATACTAATTTACTAAATTTAATTTACCAATTTAAATAGTAGATCTATTGTGCAGGAAAAATCAGTTAAATTCTTAGGGTTGAACATTGATTCCCAATTATCCTGGAATGATCACATTGACTATAAAATTATGCAAGCAGTGTTTCGTTATTTGAAATCTCAGAAATTCTGACCCCATAAATATTTTATTGAGCTACTACTATGCTTATGTTCACTCAAGTCTAAATTATTGCTTAGTCTGCTACGGTAATAGCAGCAAATTGAATGATCTGTTGATTGCTCAAAAAAAGATACTAAGAATCAGGTGTTTTAAAAAATATGGTGATTCTTGTAAACAGTTATTTACTGAGTTACAAATTTTAATTGTGATATCCATGTATATTTTAAATTGTGTCACTTACATTAAGAATCATTATCATGAGTTTCAGCAAAGGGATACTATCACATAGCTGCTGGTTATACTGTCAGGCAAAATTATAATCTGATAGTTCCTGTACACAAATTAACATCTGTATCAAACGTACCTCATGTTATGTCTATTGTTACGATATTTACTTGGGGTTCGTTTTTAAAACAACAACACTAATAATACTTAGACAACTTTTATTCACTTAATACACAACTACTGCACTGATTATAATTCACTTAGAATACTCGCTTGCTAATCTTACTACTCTCTTACTAATAATGATCTCTGCCGAAGGAATTCGCCGGTTATATAGTACGATAGATGTATCTCGAAATTCTAGATACATCGTTGGAATTCCCTTTCTATAATTTTCCAGTTAATCGCCTAAGGAGGCAACGTGCGTGTGACGTAATGTTTCGTCGAATTGGGTTACCCTGGTCAGCGGCGGCGTTAGATATTTCGTAACACTATAAAAATATTCAATAAACTTCCAACATTCATTAAGAAAATTTCAAATCCCATTAATTTAAAAAATAGCGTTGAAATATTCTCTACAAAAATGCCTTTTATTCACTTGATGAATATTTTCAAACTGATCTAGCTGCTTGACATCACGATTGTTTGCTTGTTAATATTCTACTGTTTATACTATGTTTTTTTTATTGTTTTATATAATTATCGCTTACATCTACTATTGATTTTTTTAATGTATTTTCCATATTTTATCACTTGATATTTTTCAACTCCAATCTTTACTGTGAATATGACGATTTCCATGCTTGTAAAAAAGTCTCAGGAAAAATAAAGTATTGTGTTGTATTGTATTTCTGCAAGTGGCCGTCGATGCATATCTCTTGAATACTTTTATCAACAATGCTGGTGTTTTCCAGGAATCCATATGGCCTGCAACCCTGTTTCTGCTCCGATGTTTGTTGGTGGTTAAATGGACACCAATTTGTTTTGACACAAGCATGTCGCTGGAATTGCAAGAGTTACTTTTCAAAAACTTGACACTCTGTTCCAAATCAGACAACTGTACACACATCAGCAAATTTTGATTCCTTATAAAGCTTAGATAGGACCTTTTTTGGAGTATTGTTCTCTTGTATGGTGTTCTGCCCCCAAATGTACCCTGAAGTTGCTGAATTCCATCCAGAAAAGAGACATCCGCCTGATTGAAGACGCGAATATCCCGTGCAACCTTGATGGCCTGGAACTCCGAATAAAGGTTGAAGTTTTGTATTTCTTCTATAGATACGTTCACAGGAGGTATTCAAGTGACTTGACATATTTGATTGCACCAAGAACGGTACATATCAGAAATAATTCATTTGAAATAAACTTCCTGATGGATTTATTCCCCAATGATTCAAAGCCAACGTGAATGACTACTCAGGCATCGCTCTTAGAACGTCTTGAGTATTCCTCTGTAGGGCTTGTGTTTTGTACTTGAAAAAATCATGATTCTAATGTATGGAAATAGTGAACTCATATTTTTTATTCTAGCAGGACACATGAATCCGATTAGGTATATCATCAACTTGAACTGATTTTCCAATTCAATTCACCAATTTCTGAAAAGAAATTCTCATGAATACTTTTTTGTTAAGAAGTGTTAGGGGTCAGTTTTTGGATTCCACATTTGATGTATGGTTGAATCCTACAAATGAGCAAAAAATATTGGTTTTATGAATGTATTGAGGAAAATACGCTTCTCCGTGCCAAAATACTACTTGTGAAAGAAACAAGAAAAAAGTAAAAAAGATAAAGAATGACATATCTTCACAACTCGTGTGTGACAATGTCAGATACAGGGCCGTCGCCATGGGGGGTCGGGGATCCTCTCCCCCCTGCTTTTTCAACTTGGGAAAAAGTTGGTAAATTTTGGGCCGTGAAGATTGAAAAAAAGGAAAAGAACCAGGTTGGGATTTTCCAATATGCATAACTTGGAGATCCCATTCTTTGAAATTCTGAGTTGTTCGAAAACTTCAAAAAGTTTAGTTTTTCCCAAGTAAGAGAACAGTCCTGAACAGTCCACAAATTTTTAGGTGACGAATTTTACGAAATTCACAACTTTTCGCTGTTGTTTCGACTTGGAAAAGTTCGGGGTGTGAAGATAGAAAAAATAATAGTAAAAAACAATAAGCACAATATTATTTAAGGTGAAAGACCAAGGGCCTTGGTCGAAAGTAGAATAATTCCCATTATTATTTTTGTAATTACCAGAATGCATTATTGTTTGTGCATACCCTAAGGGGAATGAGCATTTAGCCAATCTTTGGATAGCTAAGTTAGAAAATTAATATATTATAGTAGTAACTAATCCCTCGACTTTAATTTTTCCTAAAGTTGGGAAATTTTACTGGTGATGTTGAGAAAATTTGGATTCCCCCACCCGGTTTTTCTTTTCGCTACAGCCCTGTGTCGGAAAAATAAATCAGGTACTATTTCAACTATTTGAAACTTGATCTTCCTTCTCTAATGGTTTTTAAATTCCCGAGTCTGAAACTCGAAACTATTTTAATCTAGAATTTATTCATTTGGAACTATGAACATTCCTGTGAATGAGATCTGTTTCAATCCAATTACGAATGTTTTAAGTATTAGAAAATAATTATGAATAATTCAATACTTTTCCTTCCAGTTTGCGCCTGAAATAAACTCATTGATCTGAAGTTTTTTCCTTTCTTCAGAGGTTCATGTTCAGAAAGTAGGAAGCCAAAACGATTACTACAAAAAACCAATCTCCCCTGAACAATATTTCCTTCTGAATTTTAGGTAATCTTATAACATTCTTAAAACTCTTCGCCATATTCCTCTCGAATTTAGGACGGAATGTCCCTACCCTAATAAATATCTGAAGATCTAAAAGTACGTATGAGGGGCGCGAGCCGTTGAGTGGAAACCAGAGAAAGTGAAATGTGAGTTGAACGTAACGAGGCTTAGACCATCAACAACCCACCTTTACCAATTTGTGTCAATTACTACAATTATTCTTCAGGTGAAATTCGACCAAAATTCGCATACACCGAAGTTATATTTTTGAAGAGTATTTTTCATCTCGAACGGAATTTAGAAGCAATTATCTTAATGTGACTTGCACATTTTTTTAGGGATAAGAATGATTGATAATCGGAAGAGTTTTTTTTTTAAAAAGCAAGAGTTCAGTCTCTAATAGCTAGATAGCTGTAAAAAACTATATACCAGTATTATACGGAAATATTCTCTTTCAGGCAGTGAGCTGCTTAATGTATGCGTTATATTTTGCAATGAACAATAATGAAATCTGGCTACCTGTCCTTGATGGTACACAAACAAGGTCAGCACCACATCACCTGAAGATTTTGATGTGCCAATGCCCTCTCTTTCATATAGTAAACTGTTGGGTGTCTCCAGAGGCTCCAACAAATTCAAGATATGGCCAGAATATATAGTGACACGACTATCTTCATCAGTGTTATTACCATATTGACTAGTGCCTCAGCTATACTTGTTGTCCCATAATAGTCAGTTAGTTTGGCACATATTTAGCAATACCGTTGATGATCATCACCCGTTAAAAGTTCTATTTTCAGATGATTCAACAATGATCATTGCACTGACTCTTTGTCAGTCATATTAGAAAATGCTAGTTGAAGTTGTAGAAAGCCACTTAGGTTTTTGCTACCTTTCGAACATGTACTACAAAGTAAGCAACTGAGGATTTTTCCAGCAAACACAAGGCGAGATGGACTGTATGGAATCATACAATCCAGAGCTGTCACGAGTATTGATTCTGCCATTTGTTTGTTCACGAAAAGTATTCAACAAGAACCCCAAGAAATCGGAGCCTGTTGCCCTTACGACAATCTAGTGGACTTCAAAGACTCCAGGAAATCGGTTGGTGGGAAAGATGCATAAACAGGTGTTTGAATTTGGTGAATAAGTAGGAAACATTCTTGTACCCGTTCATCGATAAAACCTTCGCCATGAACAACATGCTATTCATGTAGCGAGTGTTTCCTAAATTATCCAATCCAATTTTCTACACAAGATGTTCAGGATAACTGCCTACTGAAATGTATTTGTTATACAAAACATTTTCATGAATTATTGTTTGATATTTCACATTTTGATTCGGCATCATTTAATTTATTCATATAACCTGGTTACTTGTTTCGAGGTAGCTTATACTATTTTGTATCGAAGAGATGAAATGGCTGAAACTCTTCAAAACACAATATCACACCATGATTGTGATTGAATTAAGGACGATACCAGCTGGTCCAGTTAGAAATAATCTAATTCATTCGTTATCGGTTCCCTTTTACTCAACATCCCGACAAAAACTACTTCTAACAAAATGGCGAAATTCAATTCACCTTTTTGCGAAACATTACGAAAAACTCACATGGAAACTATCCGGTTAGAAATTATGAATATACTTGCCTTCTGACTGAATTTAATTTTGTAACATTGAGAAAAAGACGATAAATTGCAGATCTCATTTTCATTTATAGACAGGTCTATGGTCCCATTGACTCACCAACTCCACTATCCCAAATTAATTTTAATGTACTTCGATATACGTCCAGATCAAATATCACATTCCCCATTAATGTACCCAATTCTCAGCACCATTTCTGCAGCCCGTTAACCTCTTTGTGCCGAATTGTCAATAAATACTCTATAGATTCTTTTTTTACCCTGAATCAATTTAGAAATAGTTTGTAGAGATTAGTTCCTAACTGAATATCAAAATTTTCACTTATACTTACATTTATCTAGAAATAGTTACCTGCTCTATTATTGTATACTTCTTTTATTGGGCCTTAGCCTGTTGGATGAAAATTAGTGAATAAATAAATAAATTATGTTTTCCAAGAACGCATGTTAACTTCAGTAACTCCAAAAGTATACGGAATAATTCTTCAAAAGAATTGTTGACTTTAATGAATTAGAATGTGTGCAAATCCATAATTTTGCTTACCAAATGACTATAATGTTTGATGAAGTCTCATTTCAAATTACTGTACACGCAATTGTTTGTGAAACAATGGAATTTAGGGAATTGCTTTGTTTGATTCAGCTTGGAGAGATATAAGTTGACATCATTTCCAGAAGAAGGAAATGATAATAATTTGAAAGGGTTATATTTTTAGGAGTGACAAATTTTTGGGAGAGAAAGTTTTTGGCTTTCCACTACTCCATTTTTATACAGAAAAAAGTGGAAATCTTCTAAAGAAAGGAATCAATTTTGAATTTGATTTCTTCCTTCCTTTCTTTGGAACATTCCCACTTTTTTCTGTATCAAAATGAAGTAGTAGGAAACTAAAAAATTTCTCTCCCAGAAATGGTAATATAAAGTCAAAAAAACCCACAGTTTCAGTATTCAAACTCAATAATTCATGTAAAGTATCTCAAAATTGTCAAGTTACGTAAATTATAATTACCAACATCAATTACTATCGATATAGACAGTACTTGTCAGTAGCTCTAATTTATGTTTGTTTTACAATAATCGTTTATACTGGACTGGTGCATTGAATTGATATAAAATCCTCAAAGCCTCTAAATTTTTCATCGTTTTTATGTATTGTTTCTAACAATACACCATTGAAATGTAAACTTGTTGTTGAAATTGATTCAAAATTTGTGATGGTCAGTATTTCTACATAAAATTGAAAATGCTACGTGATCCCGTGTTACATAGAATATTTGATAATAATGAGAAAGATTGTGAATTAGATTTTGGAACCGGAATAATTATTCAAACCAGTGTTTATCGAAACAAAAATCTACTCCACTTCATGCAAAAAATATTTTTCTGCTTTTCAAAAAACATTGTCGAGTAATCCGTCTGTCGTACTTGAGTTATCTTCAAATAATGCTAGACTTTCAGCATGAAGCCAAAGAGCGAAATGGATTTTCCTCGTTCGCCAAATTCCACAAACAATACTTCCATTATAGCAGAGAGTTTGATCAATTATGACTAACAAATATCTGCCTCGAGGAACATCAATTGTTTGCTGATATAATTGGGTTAAGGAGGGTTCGAATCGTTTTGTTATTTGCTGAATGATATTTCAGCTTCTCCTGATGGGAATCAGTAACAGGTACCCGACAATGGCGCTCTACTTGTTGTGATGGTGGTGGAGCAACGAAAAGTTTTTTTAATGTATGTGTTGATCTGTTTAATGACTTTTCAATTATAATTTATTGAATTATTTATCAACAAAATTTCCTGAAACCATTGGATTTAATACGTTGAGGACGGCTGTAGAGAAAAAAAAGTCCTCTCAGCCGGCAACTTTTTTTATTCATTTTGGGTTAGTTTCATTCAAATGGGACTTACTATATTCATATATAGTATGAGTTCTGAATATCATTGACTTTTTTAAGAATTTAATATGCGGCATCACGTTGATGTCAT
>WOGJ01059724.1:0-14657 GCA_015342185.1 Leptinotarsa juncta | reverse complement strand
GGTTTTTCATACCCTGTATATCACAGGTAGATTTCAGATATATCGTTTGAGAGAGTTACCACTGTAGAATATTTGAAAAAAAAATCAATTGGACTTGGCATAACTTTATAATTTCAAATATTCTGAGTGAGAAATATTGGAAAAAAAAACCTGTCAATATTTTCGAAGTGAAGATATACATAAAGTGTCTTTTATTTTCTATGTAAAAACCAAAAAACCTTTTTTCCCAAAAAATTATGATTATTATTGTATATTATTTACTCTCTGAATCATAGCATTTCTCGTGAATACGAATGATTTACGACGCACGCCGATAGCCAGCGTCAACAAACTTCATTCTCACGATCATTGATCATATTTCCCGCTCATTGAATATTATACTACCACTATGAAATTATTAACCTCTACTTTCATCTATAAATTTTCTTCGGATAAGTCAGTTCATCTATAAATGTTCTTCGGATAAGTCAGTTAGGGTAAAAAAAATCCTGTCTTATCAATAGACACATCACATCATATAAAAAATAAACTAATCTAGTGACCAGTAGAAATCGTAGCACTCGAGATTAAATGATATATTAACTAAATAATAGGTGAGTTAGATCCCTAATATCGTTTCAAAGAAGTCTCTCTCTATTATATCGCCATCGGTTGTAATTAAGTATTTAAATGATATGATCTAAACCAATAATGTTCACATTTTAGTTTTTTGAAGCAATTTACCTCCCTGTCGAAGCTTTCAGGGGCTATTATTTCGATCAGATATTAAAGACCACCATAAAAAATTAAGTCAAAAATCTGCAGCAATATTGGCAGAGATGTTTTTAATATTACACAATAATAGTCGCGATGACGAGCTAGATTTGTAAAACCTCTCGCTCAACCTATTTAATAAATACCATCCTTCAGTAATAATTTCAAGATTCAATCTAAACGATTCCCGTCTTAGAAAAATAGGCCACTGGTGTTCCATTGTCTGGATGGAGATGATGCTATAAAATAATTAAGCTTCCTGCATCGGTAATATATCGATCAGAAGATAAGCCACTATATCGTTTTGGGTTTATTACTTGGAGGCGTTTAATGTAGCTTTTTTCACACCAACCTCATCCGAGATTTAAAATGAAGATTGACGATATTTTTAAAATGAATTGCTTGAGGTAGATAATTTTATAGAAATTTCTTCAGTTTGTTTTTGTTTAAACGCTATGATTGCCTATCTACACAGAAGGTGAAAATTTTCAAATGAATATTTGAATTAAAATTGTTGTATTAAAACTCTATCAATAGAAATGATTGAAAGTAAAAACAGACAAGATTGCCTCACGAGACTTTAAGAAATTGAAAGACATACATTTCATTTCTGTAAAATACAGATAGTTTACAAACTATATGCTAGTGATTTTGTTTGAAGAATTTAATCTTGTCAAACCATGAATTGCATTCTTGAAATGGAATGGAAGGAATAATATATACAGTATTGCAAACAATAGCAGGAGATTTTAATGAAAATATAATTGAAAGTGATAAAAGAAAGAAAATGAAAAGCTCTTAGGAAAAAAGTTTTTGGATTTCTACCATTCCTTTTTTGCAGGATCTATACATCTTTGCATAGAGTTGATTTTTGAAATTGATTGCTTCCTTTCTTTCTTTCGAAATTTCCACATTTTTATATATCAAGATGGAGAAGTAGACCTCCAAAAAATCACTCTTAAAAATATAACTTTCTGTATGTAGAAAAGCTCTTGTATAAGGATGAATGAAGAGTATCATAAATATGTACAATGAAAAAGAAGGTTGCTAATACCGCAGAAAAAAGAAGAAAGAAATGAAATGTATAGGGCTAATTAATTAATGATACATAGTGAATCAGAGGCAGTTCGGACCAGAGCGACAGTCACATAACAGATGAGTATGTAAAAATCTAGGATATGAGAAAAGAAAACAAAAAAAATTGCGAAAAACTCACCAGAAAGAGACAGTATCGAGAAAAAATTGAAGCAGATATCCGAAAAAACAATGCAAAATTTTTATTAAAAAGAGGAATAGATAATGAAATCGATAAAAATAGGAGATAGAAAGCCCAAAGAAATAAACAAAAATTATTGATGGAAACTTGGAATATACGCATGTGAAGTGAAAAATTTCAATTTGGACATAACGGTAGTACAAGAAACAAATCAACTGAATAGATTATGTGGTGGAATAAATGAAATGTGGAGAATATTTTGCTGGATAATTTTTGAATAAAGCAGAAAAATTGAGTATACTTAATGTGTATGCTCCTACAGAAAACGCAGATGAAAAGGGCAAGGGTATATTTTACGATAAATTGATGGAGGTAGCCGTTACTACGTGGCAAAAGATCATCATGAAAAATGAGAACTGAAATTTTCAACATTGGTTACATGTGAAAGTGATAAAAAACAAAGAGAGCTTATTTCTTATTTTTCATATATTTTTTGAACAATTAGACAACGAATTCGGAAAATTACCCAAACGTGTTACCTACAGAAATCATAATGAGGGACAAAAAAGATAATTTTTGTCACATCAACCGAACGTGTCCTTGTAAATGACAATGGATATAGAATACTATATTACATCACAGAAAAAGCAAATGGTAGTAAGAAGTACACAGTTGAGACGAAAGCGTACATGGATTTTTCCTGATTATTCCAGTCAAACCGATAAAATGATGAACAAATTGAATGCAAGGTCATCAAAAAGTTTTAAAGTGATTGAACGCCTATTCCAAATAATGATGAAACTGACAGCCATGGTGTAATTTTTCTTGAATCATACTTGACTCTCAGAGCCTAGTTATGCATCATCCTCACTATTTCAATTACTGTCACTATCCTAATCAAATTCAACCAATGGATTTGAATATATGAATGCAATTGTGACTAAATATTAAAACTTCCATCAAATCTTGTATAGAATGAACAAATGTTTATTTAGCATGAATACGTTTATCATTCAGGTTCAGTCCAAGTTTTCAACTCTGAATAGACCTGTTTCTTCCAATTTGAATGGATTCCGCTTGAGATGATAAACTGAAACTATCATACACGGACAATGTTTGTATAACTTGCCATAAATCATTCAGATCCAAAACCGTGCTCAAAATTCATAATGGAAAAATTCACAAAACGTCAATGTCAAATTGTCATAGCATTTTGATGTCGAATAAAACAGGATAAGGTACATTATCATTGTTCAAAAAAATAGCTGCTTTGATGAACTGTACTTAAATTGATAATAATTATAATAATAATAAAGGCTTTTAATGAAAGGTTACTCAATAGTAAGAGATAGTAATCTAACCTAACACATGGCAGAATTCAACGTCTGCCCTTGATAAATCAAGGCAGAAATTGCTCTTCCATCCAACCAGTAATAGATTACCTATATTAATAGACATTATTTGCAATTGAACTCAATGAAAAATTAAAAAAAAAAACGAAAAGAAGGGAGAGAAGCCAAAGAAATAGTAAAGAAAAGCAGAAAAGAGAAGCAGAAAACGAATAAATGAGAATTTGATGTTTTTTATGTGAAAAAATCATGTCACAAACATAATGATAAATTTGATGATTTCTACATATTTATGGTAGAAACATATTATGTATAGGTGTCAACTGATCGATGTTATGAAAGAAGAGAATCGGATTGTAGCATAAATCTCTTCAGTGGTGGTAGGGATTTCAATTCAATGAGTAGCCGATTATATAAGCCTTCAATGTTATAAGAAAAAGATCCTCGAAAAAGAGAAGTTTCATGTTTAGGTGCAGTCAAAAGATGTTTGAATCTCAAATTTGGATTCTGTATTTCGGTTCTGAAGGACAGTTTCGTGAATAGGTAGGCAGGTTTCCCAGTGAATGTGACCTTACGGAATGAACTAGCAAAATGCAGTGTGCGCCTAGCATCCATGTTCAGCCACCAGAGTTGTTCCAAATATTGAGACACATGCTCACGTCTCCTTACGCCTGTGACGAGTCTCATGCACAAATTCTGCAGTTTTTGAAGTCTCTGTCTGTCATATTTCAAGAGTCCTGGACCATAAATAGTATCAGCATAGTTGGCATGAGATAGTACCAGTGCGTCGCAGAGTAAAATTTAATTTTTTTTGCTCAAAAGGTTTTTACTCAAGTATACTAATTTTAGATTCATATAACCCTTCCTAAGAATCTGAGAAACATGTGTAGTGAAACGCAGAGAATTTTCGAGATAAAGGCCTAAATTTACCGTGACATCACTTTTTGGTAATTGAACCCCATCAATGGAAATGTTAATCAACTCGCTGCAACGATTCTTTGCATTTGGTCTACCGAAGAGTGTGACGCAAAATTTAGATGGGTTTGCAGAGAGACAATATTTACTTGATTCAGTTATTAGAGAGTGCAGATCATGACTCATTTTGTTCTTGCGCAATATTGAGTGAATTTTCATCGAATTGTAAATACAACTGTGTATCGTCGGCGTAACAATGCATGGAGGTATGTAGAAGGCAGTGTGAGAACTGAGAAGTACATATATAAAACAAGGAGAAGTGGACCTAAAATCGATCCTTGAGGGACCCCATTATTTATTTTAAGGGTTTTCGATTTTTTGTTATTGAGTATGACACACCTGAGAACGGTTCAGCATATAATTTCCAAGCAGAGTGACCACGCTACAGGCAAAACCCAGGTACTTTAGTATTGCCAGAAGTAGAGAGTGGTTAATACGATCAAATGCTTTAGAGTAGTCCAGCAATACTAGAAGACAAAGTTTATTATTGTCGACAGAACAATGTAAATCATCAACAACTTTCAAAAGAGCTGCTGTGCAGCTGTGGTTTGGCCGGAACCCTGATTGGCATGTAGGTATTATATTAAAATCATTCAAGTAATTACGTATCTGCACGAATATTAGGGGTGCCAAACGAGCTCATAATATATCAAAAACAATAACGAATTGATGATTTTGAGCAGTGTTTGAAGCTGTCCCACCATGAAAAAACCCAGTTTTATGTGTTGATATGTGATAATGGATGGAACATGACTCCATTATTTCACACCAGAATCATCTGAGTGGACTGCACGTGGTGAACCGACTCCAAAAAGTGCAAAGATGCAACAGTCGGCTGGCAAAGTTATGGTATCAGTATTTTGGGATGCGTATGGTATAATATTTATAGAATATCTTGAAAAGGAAAAAAAATTACCAGTGACTATTACATCGTTTGAAGGACGAAATCGCGGAAAAATGGTCCCATACGAAGAAAAAGAAAGTGCTGTTTAAACAATCAATGTATCTTGTTACAAATCAGTGAAAACAATGGCAAAATTGCAAGAGAATGGAAAGAAATTCAGTGCTGATTAAGAGGGTAATCGTCGAAACTGAGGTCCATTTTGAGGCTAAACACAAATTTTAATATAAAAATGCTATCGAAATATTGTATGACTCGAAGGCAAATATATTGAATAATAAAATCAAATACTATATGAAAAAAAAGTTTTTTATATGTTTGCTTACGAACTTCTCAGCTCAACTATTAAGTACAAAATGGGTATTGAAAGTCTGAGTGAAGTTCAACACTATAATACATTGTTCCAATTGAGATTTCCTTGGTTTCTATTTGGAATTTTTTTTTTTAATTTTACGCACTCAATTGAGTCGTTACATTTTTTTCAACAATTCAAATGCTGTTGCCTTACTCCTTTTCAAACTTTATTCATGTAAAAATAAAATATATTGATATTTTGGATATGCAGATGAAGTTTCTGTGGTAGATTCTGTGCACTTAGTGGTATTGACAAATGAACATTTTCCCAACAAGTTGAAATGGGAGATATTTTTGTGAAAAATCTATTTAGCTTTCTACTTCTCCATTTTTATAGAACAATTTCCAAAGAAAGAAAGCAATTAAATTGTTCTATTGCTGTTTCAGTTGAGGCCATCAGCGTTATTATTAGCTTATTTCAATAAATTTTTTACAGTTGTAAATTTTTTCATATAAACATTGAAATGAAACCTAACTTCTGAGAATTGTCGGAATTGTTGTTGGTTTGTTGGAACTGTCATAATTAGAACAAAAATGATATCAAAATAAGAAAATGTTTGAATAGTCTAACAACGTTCTGCAGCTTCATTATTGTCCTTATAATCAATATAAATTGAAAATTTCTTTTTCTCGATGTGTGATAGATATACTGACCATTGAAATAATGATTAAACAATATTTTTACTTACATTGGCTATGTAGGAGTGCATCGTTAAACCTTAAATTGTTGAAGTTTAAACTTTTGAGGATTGTCCTTCGCAAGGAGACAACAGGTGCTTAACAGAAAAACAGATTTTGGACTTTTGTATTTTCATTCATATCAGAATATTTGACAGAGTAATGTAAGCCTATTCCTTTTTCGTTTATTTTGACTTCAATAAAATGCATACAATTCTATTTTCAGATCTGAATTGAAGGACTTTGAGGCCTTACTTCAACCTCATCAAAAAGCCTCTACTGTGGATGGTTCTACTATTTTGGACAGAGCAGTTATTGAACATAATTTGTTATCGGCAAGCAAATTGTACAATAACATAAGTTTTGAAGAACTGGGTGCTTTGCTGGAAATTGAACCATCCAAAGCTGAGAAAATAGCTAGTCAGATGATTACTGAAGGAAGAATGAATGGTTACATCGATCAAATTGACTCTATCGTTCAATTCGAAAGTGAGTATGATAATGAATTTGAAATTGTGTTTGGTTCTTGATTCATTAATTTCATTCTGCCATCGAATAATGTTTATTCTTTGTTTGAATTGAAAGGGCATATTTTTAGGAGAAATTAATTTTTGGGAAATAAAGGTTTTGGCTTTCTACTTCTCCATGTTGATACAAAAAAATGTGGCAATCTTCCAAAGAAAGGAAGGAAGCAATCAGTTTCAAAAAATAAACTCTATTTAAAGATGTGTAGATCATGCAAAGAAGTAACTTTCAGACACAAACTAGAAGAAAAAACCCTTTTGAAACAGCCATTTTCATATAAACATTGAATTACACGAAAGAAAAATACTTTCGAAACAAATACTTTTATATGAACGCTGAATTATACGAAAAAAATGTTTTCTATTCCATTTGTATTCCAAACATTCATGATGGAATTGAATCAGATATCACTTGCAGGATTTATACACAGTATAATGAATGAAAGAAGCTAATTTCACTTACATGGAACACTGTCATCCTCACTGGTAGACATCTTGATGTTTCACCATAAGACACTTGCCTTGTTGGTTCCACATACGGATAACATTATAAGAAAAAACACTCAACTTGTTCATAAAATTACGATTTTGTCGCGGAATGGGTCGAATCCACCCATGTCATCGTGACAGTACGTAAATAACATTCATTCGCTTATTAGATTAAATCCCAGCCATAAAAATCTTGTTTGAATTGAAAGGGTATATTTTTAAGAGAGATTAATTTTTGGGAAAAAAAAGGTTTTAGTTTTTTACTTCTCCATCTTGATTCAAAAAAATGTGGGTATCTTTCAGAGAAAGAGAGGAAGCAATCAATTCCAAAAATTAACTCTGTATAAAGATGTGTAGATCATGGAAAGAAATGATTTTCAAGCACAAACTGGAAAAAAAACCTTGAAACAGCTATTTTCATGTAAACATTTTATTAAAAAATTCGTAACAAATTCCTATGGGCTATCTCAGAAATTTTAGAAGAATCAATCAAGCTTAATTCATACAATATAGTATACAATGTCAAATGAAGTAAAAAAACAGTAAATGATAACAACCACAGATAATTGTATACAAATCAAAAGCTCAATGAAAATCCTAATAATAAATTTAATATATTAAAATAGTGAATGTATCAGAAGGGATATTCAAAGTATTCTTCTATATTAAAATAGGCTTTTTCCACCAAACGTTTTTCCATGGCTTTTTTAAAACCATTAAGGGATTCTATGTTCTTAATTCCAACAGGTAGGTAATTATACATCTTGTAGCCATCGTGAATAATTGAGTTTTTAATCAAAGTTTTAGAAGGAAGAGCAAGTTTAATATAACTGCTTTGGCGAGTATTGTAGTATGTTTAATGGGAGCCAAACCTGTCTGAATATTTCTTTTTAATCAATACTTTTTCTGAGATATATATTGTATCTAATTGATTAGAACTGGCCGATACTTCATAAAAATCCATATTAAAACTCATTAATACAGTTTATTGTATGATTTTCACTATAAAGGGATTTACAAAATCCGTGGCACGAGTTTCGCTACACCATAGCTTTCTCGAGTGTTGATAATGCTTGAGAAAGTAAATAACGTGTGAGAAAGCTACTGTATAGTAAAACACGTGTCGCGATTTTTATAAAACCCTTTATAGTAAAAATTATACAATAAATTGTATCAATGAGTTTTAATATTTCATTTGATTTAAATAATAGCTTGCACCGCTCATTTGAATATGTTGTTGAATACATATTTGCTTCAACTACCCCAAAATGAAATCCTACACCTCAAGTGAGTTTCGAATACTCAGTAATACACCATTTTAGCTATGAAATACTCTTAATTCTATCAATATAATATTACCTGCATAGCAAACAGAAGACTACATTTTTAAATTTTGTCAAGTTATCACCGAATTTGAGTTCATTAGATTTCTGGGTGAATTCCTGAAGATTTTGCACAGGTTTTTTATTTACTATTATTTTCAAACTATTTGTCAAATTTTGTAAAAAGCACTTGAATCTCAGTAAATTGTTTTTTTAGTACTAAACAAACGACAGTTTGATTCACACCAGCTGAAAACTTTTCCCATATCTTCCTCATTACACTTTCCCAAATCTTCAATGTTGGGATCGTGTCAGGATGTAAAACTACCTAATGTATAAACATATGGCAACACATAGCAATAATTATTTTCCCTAAAAGGTCTGCATACATAGTTATGTGACAATCTGATATGAATTCAGGCAAGTCATTGATAAAAATCTAGAATAATAATGGACCCAGAACAGATCCTTGTGAAACACCTTGTTGGTTACTGTAAAATAGGCCACTTTATTCAATATACATCAAAATTCTCCTACCTATTATTTTCTCAACGAGTTTTGAAAACGGGGAAATCAACAAAATCTGTTATTTGAATTTGAACTGTTATTATTTAAACTGATAATATTTTCTTGAAAAACACTATTTTCTCAAGTACACCAGTAATTTTTCCCCAAAGCCTTCTTGTTACCCTCCTTAGATTTAAAACCTATACTTATCAGTATCTCATATAGACTTGTCCTACCAACATCTATTATTTCTTATCTTTTTAGTTCAAGAATGATGCTATCCAAAGTAACGTATTGTTTAGATTTCTTCAAAATTTATCGTATTATGAATTTGGTTGCTTCCAGAGTAAATCTAAATACTTTAAATGAAGTCTATGTTGTCTTTTTCAAATCGTACCATCTCTTATTGAATATAATAACAAGCTTTAATGTATATTAAATCTCTGGTGAATTTGCAGTAACAACATCAATTGTCCACCATTGTTTTTTCCTTCAGTAAAATATTCGAAAATATTGGAGCAATTGAGGCACTATCAACGTGTCCTAGCTTGACCTGAGTATTTTTGGCTTACAAATGTATCCTCTGCAAATATACTATAGCATTCATTGCAATATATTAAAATCATATGCTTTTTCACTTTCAGCGAGAGAGACTCTCCCCCAGTGGGATAAGCAGATTCAGTCGCTATGCTACCAAGTCAATTCTATCATCGAGAGCATCTCCAAGAGCCACCCTGAATGGATTTTGAAAGTTATGGACGAACAAATGGTCTCGTAAATAATTAACCTTTATTAGACTGATTATTACTCATATTGCTTGTATTCATCTGAAATAGGAATGGTGAATAAAACAACTAATAAACTGTATAATATATTCTTGTCTTGATGTTTCAGTTCACAATACACATTTGAATACTTTCCTGCAGGTGTGACGGCCAAAGTTCCGAGAAACTAATTGAGATACCTACGCAAGTAAATGTAGCCCGTTACCCTTTCGAAAAAATCGACATATAATGAATGTAGTGGCAAAACGAAATGCTCCCAAAATATATTCAAATATTTCGGGAGAGAAAGCTTACATCGTTTGTTACCAATGAAATTATATACATGTGTAAAAAACCATAATTTCTGAATAATGAAATAAGAACAAATGGGAAAGTTAATTCTAAAGGTCCCTTTAAAACAAATATATATCTACAATACAGCAGGTTTCAAGACGTGGTGGCGCTAATACAATACGGAACAGGGTGTATTTCGACTAAGCCTCCAGTTCGAGAGCTAACCCGATCTTGTGGCCTCCATTGTTGAAATTCTTCCCGTCGATGAGGGCGGACAGAGTAAGGGTGACACCTGGAAATATAAAATCGATAAGAGGCATTGAAAAAGAGATGAATTAAAACTAATGTGATAATTCTTTGACAAATAACAATATATGTATCTAAAAATTAGGATGGTACCAAAAGGGCACAGCCTATTTAATACTGACACACAAAAACGCACTTCACTTTATTTGTTGAAGACACTTCAGTTGCATGTTTAAAAATTATCATATTCGATAAAGATTACGTCTTGGCTGGGTTGCAAATTTTGATCAGAAGCTCTAATCAATGAAATGGTTCACGTAAATGTCAAATATTTGAATTATTTTGACTAATGACATTGTCAGATATGACGGACAGAAACCATGATTGCCAACAATAAAATATAAAATACTGCCAAATATGAGCAATTGTTGAGTAACTTGAATAAATAGTTGTCCAAGAGTGTTTTCTTAAATCTAGAGCGAACAAATTATTGACATTTTCTTAATGGGAAAAAACTTGTGAACACTTCAAGTCTCAAAATAGAGGATACTGATTTGCAGAAACAATTTATAATGGGGAATGTTACTCAACTTATTAATTACATCAACTTATTATTACGGCAAATGCAAGTTTGAACAAAATAAAATTGAGTTCAATTCATGATTTTTTTAAGTTCACTACGAAAAGTATTCAAATTGATGTATCAAATGTTGGGTTTTAATTTTTGAAGGGATTTATTTCTAATTCACATATTGGCAACAGCGCCTAGAATAATTTATACGTACCTAGATATTCTACTTTAAAAAAAGAAAATTATCTTTATTAATCAACAATTAAGGCAAAATATAAATTATAGTTCAATACCACCTCCACAAGCCACATAAACAACAGTTGTTTTGTTATTTATTTCAATAGATGAAGATAGGTTAGGTGCACAAAATTTCATATGTCACAGAATGTCTCGGAACTCGGAACATAACAGAACAGCACGCCTCTGAAATATGTCATCTTTGTTTGTTTCATACAGGTAACAGATTCATTGTCCTTTATTGTCCGATGTTATCAAATGGTGAAATAGAAACGAATCCCTTTAAATGCTGAATGCATTATTTGACTTCTCTTTTTTAAGTATTTAAATATTTTTTTAAAGAAAAGGGTTGAAATGATAAGTTTAAAATGCGTTGTTTTAGAGCTCTTTTATGAAAACTACTTGATTTTCGTCAGGAGGAATATTCCCCACTGAAAAATGTGAGTTCTATTGTCGTGTCAGACATCTAATGGATTTTTCGTAAATTTTGAGTTGAACTTCACGATGATTCATAAGAAAATCCCGGTGTATTTAATAAAAGTTATAATATAAAAAAGTCATACCTTCACGTAAACGTTGTTGGTATCCCAAACCGATCTGGCTGGCATTGTTGATTTTAGCACGAAGAGCTGCATCCTGATCAAGGTCGTACTTGGCACCAATGCCGAACTTGGTGTTGTTGCTGCCTGCGGACCATGCCAGCTGAATACCGGATTCCAGTTTGGGACTGATTTTCTGATAGATGAAACCGCCAAATTCTTGGCCGTCCTCACTGTCATGTTCACTAAATATTAAAATATATTCAACTTTAATAAGTGTTTTATTATAATAAATATGCCCATCAGGTTCCAAGAATTGCAAAAAACTTCACCATCATTCAAACACTCATTTTCTAAGTGTTAATCTCAACAAAAAACTTGAAAATTTTTTCTTGAAATCTTTTTTTTTCTTCATATACTTCATATACATGAAATATTATGTACGTCAAAGTTATTTCCCGGGATTGTTGACAGTAGTCTGCAGGTTCAAATACCTAAATTTTTGTCTACGGCTGCAGCAGATATCATCAAAGGAGATGAAGCAATGGATGAAGCACTTGGTTATCCTCATATCAGATATATTCAAGGTCTGAGTATCTAGTTTAATTCCATTGATAGTAGGCGTGGATTCGTTTCTATTCGATGAATTAAAATGCCCTTTTCATGATATTAATTTAGTGCAGGTAGCCAGACTATTCTGCCGAACACTTGAGTGTCTTCAAAGGCGTAACATCGGTACCTTTTTGGTACCGCTAGTGCTCATGTAATATCAGTTGTAATACCAACCCAAAAATTTTTAATGTTGCCTCGTCGCCTTCGATAATGTCTCGCACACTTGCAGACCACAGCCGACAAACCCAGAAAATGGCTTTACCATAAACATTCAATCAAGAAAGTTCCCACTCTTCGCAAAAAATATGTGCTGAATTCATGTTGAAATTGATGTCATGACCAATAGTATCACATTTTCAACAGAATTTGGGGACATTTCTGAAGATTTACTCTAGTCGCTCCGAACAAAAAAATATATTTTGCTTGATATAAGTTTTGGGACAATATTTTTTTACGATTCGACGTATTTTTTTGAATAGTTTTTTTATCAAGTCTCCTATTGACGAAATTTAATAACCATTTTTCAAATATTATTCGATATTATCTAAATCACTTACACACTAGTATGCAGTACAAAATCTCCAGTAGAGAATCCCAATGCAAAATTGCTCTTAGTTAGTTTGGATTTTTGGCTGTCGAAAGCAGCCTGGTAACCTGCCAACCAACCCTGATGGCCGACAACTGCTGATGCGCTCACAACGGGACCATTTGTATCCAAGTCAACGTCTGCGTTAGCTGCTACTCTTTCGTTGACGAAAGCAGTCTTTACACGACCGGATTTGTATCTGAAAATGAAAAATGAGAGTAAATTAATAATTCTTCACCGCATTACAGAAAAGTGAAACATTTGCAAGGAGTTATCTATACTTTTTAATTGAAAATGAGAATATTCAATACTACTGAATGAAATAATCATTTAAGAATCTTAAAATTGAATTAACCTTCAGGTGCATTTAACCTGTTATATCCGGTGGCCTAAATACTATCCGGCCGACAGATAACTAGCGCCTATCCGACCTGAAACATTTTTTTAAAGTATTGTTACAAAATCCCTAACGCCGCAGCTGACTACAATCACCCAATTCGACGAAGGGACCTCTACCTGAGCATGACGTCATACGCGCGTTGCCTCCTTAGGCGGTAACTGGAAAAGTCTCGAAAAGAATTACATCGTCGATCCTGAGAGCGAAACATCGTGATGGATATGGAATTTATAGAAATTATAGATGCATCGATCTTACTAGAAAAGAGCGAGTTCCTTCGGCAGAGGGGAGTAGTAGTAAGAGAGTGTTCGAAGTTTCAAGCAAGCGAGTATTCTAAGTGAATTAAAAACAGTGCAGCAGTTGTGTATTAAGTAAATAAAAGTTGTCTTAGTATTATTAGTGTTGTTATTTTAAAAACGAACCCCAAGTAAATTACCCCAAGTAAATATCTTAATAGTATTTTTAAACAAATAATTGATTTGTTCAATTAGTATCACTTTAGAAATACAATCAGTGATCACACAATAATTCTACAACTGAGATAATGAATTAGTACTCATACTGCACTAAGAGCAAATTATGTTGAATGAATACTAATTTCTCTGCATTAAAATGTAGCAAGCGTTTCGCTTGTTTTCGTAAATAAGGCCAGCTTCAGAAAAAAGTCTTTCGCTGTACACGGTGCTGAAAGATAAATGCACTGCAATCAATACAATAAGTCGATGAATGGAACAATTGTTAAATTCACTCATCAACATCCCTATTGTTGGCGTGCCGCCTACGCAAGCGTGCTTCTGGCGTTGCACCAAATGGCAACGTTCCGCCGGATATTCGGCCGTTGAAAATCCGGATGCCAAATATTCAGCTGCAAGGTTGGCCGAATACCTGGTATTTGGCTGAACTGCTATCCCTTTCATCTCTAATAAAGATTGTAATTCGATTTATTTGTTGTTATTTAACACATACATACTCCTCAAATAATCATTGAAAGAATTGAGAAAGTATTGATGTTTAATACAAAAAAGCAGATCTCAGTATTAAATTGACTGAACCGTAAATTGAAAGAACAATTCGTTCAGGCCAGTCTTAACTTACCTTCACTATAGGTTAATGCACTGACACCTATCAGAAAACAACTACTTCCCTGGCTAATAACACGAAAGGCGTTGGATTATATCCACTAACCTACAGTGTAGGTAAGTTGAGACTGGCCTGAACAAATTGTTCTTTTTCATACTTTGATTTACAGCCAGTCTTCAAGTATGCCCACTAATACGTCCCTTTCACGATCAGTGATCAACAATATGCTACATATACCGCATCCGAAATCTCTGCTGATGGTA